>QANU01047336.1:45865-59298 GCA_003254905.1 Nissolia schottii | reverse complement strand
GAGGCATCTTACGCGTCTTTTAAATGTAATGACATAAAAGCTCAAGCATACTGTACTTACTTTCTTTTCTCTCATCTGGGTGGAAACCCGCGTTCAGATCACTATCTACATAACATAATCATAACCAAGTCCGTCTTGCATGGCTGGGGAGGGGCTTGTCAAGTATGACGTGCCAATAGAGGGATTCCTATTACATAACTATGTCATAACTTCGGGCTACTCCGACCCTCTATGGCAGGGGCCCGCTTTTAGACTTAACAGTTCCCTAGGTTCATTCTTTATCTTGGTACAATTAGGTGACTTTAACCTCTAGTTATCTACAGTCATCCTACGCCTTACTGACGACCGAATCCTCATGATGCATATTATTTAAAAATACAACCTATAATCACATAAGCATTTACTTCCTGTAAGGTATACTTTTAAAAACTCGGTGCTGGGTTAGAATGTGCAGGCTCATGAGAACTCCTCGGTTCAAAGTTAACTTAGTAACATAGGATTCCTTAGGCTGCTTAGCACCCTACTAGGTCGCTCAATGCCCATGAGGGACTCCCTGACTACTCAGTCATCCTTGGGCCAACCTTTCTCACGAGTTCAGGTCAGGCCGCTCAGCGCCTGGGCTAGGCCGCTCAGCGCTTGGGCTAGGCCGCTCAGCGCACAGACCAAAGACAAGCTCAGCGCACCAGGGTGGCCGCTCAGCGCTCGATCTTGCGTGATGCCGCTCAGGGTGCCTGTGTGGCCGCTCAGCGGGCAAGTCACAGCGTCAAAAATAGAATTTCTTTTCTCAGTGCTTACTGAGGCTTCCTACACAGTTCCAACCAGCACAGTTATATTTTTCTAACCTCAAAATTTCTAAAAATCCTTCATGCATATTTTTAACTCCATATTTTCTCATTATATTTTTAATTTTTCCTACTCAAAAATACATAAATAAACATACAGATAAAAATCCCAAAGACAGGGTGATCGGACTACCCACCTCCAAATCCAGTTTGGAAACGGTAGAAGTGAAGAGGAAAATTCCCTGAGCACTTCCATGATGATCTTGCTATTTTTCCGGCATCCGGTAGCATCACAGCAGTGCACGAACGGAGCAACAAAGAAAGAAAGAAAACAGAATAAAGAAGAAAGCAATAGGAGCCGTAAAGCATAAGCTTCGGGGAAAGAAAACAAAGAAATAAAAGAAACAAAGTGAAGAAAGCCAAGAAATAAAGAAAGGAAACAAAGAAACAAATTAAAGCACAAGGCTTCAGGAGAAACTAAAGAAAGAAACAAATAAAGAAAACAAAGAAGTGAAGCACAAGTGGCTTCAAGAAAGAAAAATAAGAAAGAGCGTGATGTGAACATGATCAAGGGCAAGGACCAAGAGGCAAATAAGAGGACTAGGACGATCTATGACTCGGGCTAGAGCAAGAAAAGCCAATGAGGCTTTAAAATAAGTCTTAGTTACAATTTTGAAGATTGGAGTTAGCTTAGATCAAGATGAGCCCAAATTGGTTAATTGTGTCATGGAACTTGGTCCACAAGTTGAAGGCATGCATTCCACAATCTGATTGAGTTTAGAAGTTATTATTTGGAGTGTTTTTGTTCATAATAATTGGCCAAAAAAACGTGGCTGGTTTATTTTAGCATATTTGGCATTTGTGGTTGTGAAACCAGCCTTAAAGCCACCAATTAGTGTGTTTTCAGTTTTGTTTTGGATAATAAGAAAATAAGTTAGAGTTAGTGCATTGTTTTGCATTTAGTTGGTTCTTAATGGGCAGCCAATTGTTGAATGCTCAGCCATAGGTTACAAAGCATCTTTGGCTGAATGTTAATGCAATTATAGTGCCTTTAGAGTGGATTTTCGGTTAGGATTTTTGGGGCAGCCTTTAGGAGTTCATTTGGTGACTTTTGGTATTATGTAACACAAATTGGCAAGCTATATAAGGCAGCCAAAGTAGTAATACGAAAATAGAACAAGATTAAGCATTTCTTTGATTTCTATCAAACATATTTGTGAGAGTGATTCTCCTAAATTCTTGAGTGATTCAAGAAGTGAGATTATCAAAGGACCTAACTAGATCCTTTGTGTGTTTTGTCTCAAATTGGAGTGATTCCAATCCTTTGGTTATCTATCAAATTTCCGCTGCCTACATTTCTTTTAGTTTTGCAAAGCAAAACTAATTTTTCTAACCAAGTTCATCAACCAACAAATTGAAAGTTAATTTGTTGAACAACTTGTGTCAGTTGAATTTAACCAATAACTTTGGTTCACATCAGAGCGTCCGGGGGGGAATGAAAACAAAGAACTAAGAAAAGAAACAAACGGGAATTCAGTGTCAGGGGGCTACTCCTCTCCGTCCCTAATACATACATATATATATATAATATTATATAATTTTCATTATTATATATATATATATAATATTAATGTTATTATATTATTATTATTACTATTCATTAGGATTATTATATTATATAATAGTATATTATATATAAATATCTAACTATGGATAAACATGATCTCCGTCAGTCCAATTTTGATCATGTTTGATTGCGTTTTGTCGTTTGCAGTCTCGGTACTTCACGTACAGCTGTCCGAAAAATATTCCGAACATACATTCGCGCTCTACTAATTTTCCTTATTAGTAGTTGAGTCCGGTGGAGATATTCACGGAATTATTATTTTATTAGTGTATTTTACGGTTACTTTCAGTATCCGAAAAAATTCCCGATTAGTCCGAAAATCGTCTTAAGTCTTCGAAAAATTTGCCGGTTCACGAAACCTCAATTTTAACAGCGATTCCTATGAGTTAAAGGTGATTCTTATGAATTAAAAGTAATAATTTAATTTTTTACACTTCCCTAATTAACCTATAATTATGTATTACGCTAAATATCCGTATGGTGAAAAAACAGGATGTTACAGTAGTCGTACCTTTTACGGATCCTAAAGAATACTTTGGAAGCGTTGTTGTATTCAGATGACAGAAAGAGTTTGTTCTAGTGTCTGCAGAATTTTAAGAAAACGAACAAAAATATTTCTACAGACAATTTTTAATCCTAAGAGTTCATGATTCTAATGGTTCAATCGAAAATGGAAATTTCTAGATAATTAGCTAGTGAAATTCTGCTAAGGAGAAAGCGAGATGTTACATTCCTCCCCCTTAGAAAAATTTCGCCCTCGAAATTTCGTACCTGTGAATAATTCTGGGTATGCTTTCTTCATATCCTCTTCAAGCTCCTATGTCTGCTCATCAACATCTTTGTTTCTCCAGATTATCCATACCATCGGAATCTCTTTGTTGCGAGTCTTCCGGGTCTTGCCATCGATGACCTTCTACGGTTGTAGTGGTAGAGCAAGATCTTCTCTCAATTGTATCTCTTCCGGCTCTAACACATGCTCTGGAGACTCGTGATACTTCTGCAACTGTGAGACATGGAAGACATCATGGATATTTGCCAAGTTTGGGGGAAGGGCTATGCGGTATGCTACAGGTCCAATGCGTTTAAGAATTTGGAATGGTCCCATAAAACGAGGATTCAACTTTTTCACCTTCAAGGACCTTATAATATTCATGACCGGTGTAACTTTCAAGAAGACATGATCTCCTTCCTGAAATTCAAGGGGCCTCCTTCTTACGTCTGCATAGCTCTTCTGCCGACTCTGTGCTTCAAGGATCCTCCGACGGACTATCTTTACCATTTCCTCCGTCTCCCTGAGCTCACCTGGGCCTAGGTGCATGTACTATTGGCTATCGTTCCAACAGAGGGGAGATTGACACTTTTGTCCGTAGAGAGCTTCAAAAAGGGCCATTCCTACGCTGGCCTGATGACTATTGTTATAAGCAAACTCCATGTACGGCAGTAACTCGTCCCAATTCCCTGGCGTATCCAACACACATGATCTTAGCATATCCTCCAGAGTTCGGATAGTCCGTTCAGACTGTCCATCCGTTTGTGGGTGATAAGCGGAGCATAATTGCAATTTGGATCCATAAGATTTCTAAAAAGCTGTCCAAAATCTTGAGGTAAACCTTGGATTGCGGTCGGAGATGATCGAAAATGGCACTCCATGCAACCTTACTATTTCTTGAATGTACAACTTTGCCAACTTTTCGAGCGAGTAATTCATTTTGATTGGGATAAAGTGGGCTGACTTAGTTAGTCGGTCCATAATCACCCATATAGCATCAACTCCTTTTCTGGTGTGGGACAGTCCGAAAACAAAATCTATGGCAATACCTTCCATTTCCATGTGGGAACTGCGGGAGGATTCAGTAACCCGGGAGGTCTCTAGTGTTCCATCTTCACCTTTTGACAGACCAGGCATTTCTGTACCCAGTCTTTCACATCTCGCTTTAATCCTGGCCACCAAAACATCTTTTTCAAATCATGATACATTTTAGTGGTCCCCGGGTATATTGTAAAATGACTCTTATGACCTTCTTGCAAAATTTCCCCCTTAAACCATCTTGGTCAGGTACACACAGGCGTTGATTAAATCGCATCAACCCGTCATCTCCTGTGGTAACATCCGGGAATTTACCTCCTTCCACTGCTTTCTTGAACTTAGACCAAGTATCCTCTTAACAGTTCGCCTGAGCTTCTCTGATTTTTTGCTGAAAGTCATTGGTAATTTGCAAGTAACACACTCACATGCTATTTATTTGAGGCATTACATCCACTTTAAGATTGCGGAACTCTTCAATTAACTTTGTTTCTTGCACCATCATCTATGCTGCGTGCAAGGATTTTCTGTTCAATGCGTCTGCTACCACATTTGCCTTTCCTGGGTGGTAGTTGAGGCTAAAGTCATAATCTTTGAGGAATTCCGTCCATCTTCGCTGCCTCAAGTTGAGTTCCTTTTGGTCAAACAAGTATTTCAGACTCCTGTGATCTGAAAATACCTCGAACTGTACTCCATATAGATAGTGCCTCCAAATTTTTAGAGCAAACACCACTGCAGCCAACTCCAAGTCATGTGTTGGATAGTTGATCTCGTGAGGCCGCAACTGCCTTGAGGCGTATGTTATTACCTGGCGGTTTTGTATCAGTAGGCATCCAAGCCCAGCGCCAGATGCATCATAATATACCACAAATGGTGCTTGAGGATCTGGCAGCACCAATACTGGAGCAGTGGTTAACTTTTCCTTCAGTTCACAGAAACTGTCAGAAATTAGGAAAACCTAAGCTGAAAATAGAATTATAACATGTTTTATAGAGAACTGAATGCTGGGAATTTTATCTTAGAAAACTAATGTTATTTTTGGATTCTACACGAAAAATTGAGTAGGGATTTTAAGTTTCATGATTTTCGGAGTCCCCGATGAATTTCTCATCAAACTAACAGAAAATGAGGTTTTTGGGAAACAAGGGCAAAACCGGAATTTGAGCTTTGGGACTGAAAAACAGGGTTTATTCCTAGAAAATAAGGGTTTAGAACTATCAAAAACCTTAAGGGCAAGCCTTGAGTCCATCGGGTTTTTGAGAACTAAACTTCCAAAGAAAATAGGGCGTTTATAGGGGCGAAATAGAGTTTTGGAAAAAAGGGGTAAAATGGTAATTTCATGATTTTGGGGTTAAAATCTGAATTTCTAAGCATGAAAAATGATCTTAGGACGGCCTATGGGGCGGAGCGGCCTGACCGAACTTCAGGATCTCAAAGTAAAGTTAACCTTTTTGTCTGTAATCCATGATGCTTCGGGGCACGCAACGTGGCCTGAAACTCTCAGTTATGAGACTTATTCAACCAAACCTTTTAGACTACGACAATTATCCATGGATCCTACTAACTTTAAAGAAAAGTTATTTAACGTGATGTATTGTGCTTTGAGTTATCAGGATTGTGTTAAGCTATGTTATATTCTATATGAACTATTGGACTGAACTATGAACTGCTAAAATGGACTAATTAAAGGAAGGGAATCTTAGGGTGTGACGTCATTAAGTCCCTAAATGATAATAATGGCAACGGAACCAATGTTTTCCTAGCTACGTTGATAGGGTCGGCGGGAAAGACAAGTTCAACCCTTGGACTATCCCATTTGAAGCCGAAGAATGACGATAGATCCTCTCGTCATTCGAAGCAGAAGAATGGATACTCCTATCGTGAGCGATGATATTTTGTGGGAAGTAGAACCACTCAGGTTAAGCGCTGCCTGTTCCTCACGATACTGAGTTAAAAGGTAGCTTGTAGCGATAAGGCCACCACTACGAGAGGGTTGAGCTTAAGTATGTGAACTATGTGATCTATGTGATATACAACTGTACATAAGTGGATGTGCGCAGAAGCTTATAATTACAATGGGCACGGTTATAAGTGGATGCAAGTTGAACCTTATTATGTGACAATATGTGATCTAGGAATTAGAGTAGAGAACAGATGACATAGATAATGAACAATAGGCTTCCCCAATCACGTAGTAAATTAGATAAAGCTACTCAGGCTTAGTATGGATCTTAATAACCAATAGGAATATAGTACAACTTTGATGCCTAGAAACCCCTGAGCGGCCTGGATCATGAATGAGGATAAGAAGTTCCCCAGCTCCTAAGGTTTCCCACTAAGAGCGCCATGTTCTCACCTCACTCATCCATGACTCCAGGGTTTGACGCGGAGCAAGAAGAGGAGCAGCACGAGGAAGAACAACACCAAGGGAGGCCAGCAGAAAGACTATTAGTTAGTAGACTATGTGTGTGTATGCACTTCTATGTTAAGTATTTGTACGTACTATCTATGATATTACATGTGTACTTGTCAGTGAATATACAATGGACCACTGGTTGCTACCTTGTTCTATGTTTGATTATATCCCCATAATATTAAGTTAAGCATGCTATGTTTCGCTCACAATGTATGTTCTAACGTGACAAGGCTCCTAGTTTACTCTATGTGACGTACAAAGAAAGGTTTAATTTGGTCCATAATTTTGGTTAACCATATTTTAAACGTATAAATGGGACTAAGTATTATCCCCACTCCTGGCGTCACTGTAAGGGTGGACCCATCACCATGCTCCAAGTAGGATGGTTAATTCCCTATCGCCACTCGATGTAATATGTTTTCATGCATCCGTGGTTTGCTACCACTCAATTAATAGCGCTGCCTGGTCGGCGATGATACGAAAATAAAGTAGGTTGTAGCCGCAAGGGGACGCGGTCCCACGAACTACAACAGAGAGTGATGGGCGTACAGTAATGAGAAGGACGTGCCCCTAAGGCCCATAAGAGAATCCCCTTTTTCCCCATGCATGATATCTATGTGATAAATGTTTGTAAGGTAAGTAAGGCCTTAGGTCTTCTAGGAGGCTGCCTTTAACCGATATACAATATATATGATACGAATAAGTAAAGAGAAGCTCGAGTACGCATAAGATAAAAGATTAGAATTTCTCGACACCTAGTAAAATAGGTAAAGCTGCTCTAGATTAGAAAAGAATAAAATAAGGAGTAAGAAGATTTATTATGCATGACACTTAAAGATCTCCAGAGTGACTTGGATCATAATCAAGTTAACCAAAATTTGTATCGGCTTGGAGTTTTCCACTGAGAATGCAATATTCTCACTCCCACTCGCTTGTGATTCGAGTGTTACCCCGACACCGGGGTCATCACAAACTCTTGCACCTACTCGTCGACTGGAGCCCCACGTCACTCTCCGCTAGTACCCGCGCCAAACTCCAGTCCACCTTTGAGTCTCGTCTTCTTACCCACCACACCAATCCTCCTAGACGTTGACGAGGACGAGCTTCTGCCGTACGAAAAAGATGTAGAGGTTGACCTAAACTCCTTTCTACCCCCTCATCGACCCTATTTTAACTGTCATGGAGCAAGAAAACAAGTTGGTCCGCTCCTCCGACGCCAGCTCGCTCTACGAACCCATGACGCAGAGGCAGGGCCTTTTACTGCGCACCGAGATTGGTTCATCATTCCATGCAAACTTGGATAAGGATGGCTAAGTACCTTAGGAGGGCTCTAAGGGTGCTGAGTGGTCTGGAGGGTCCTAGGGCACTAACTAACCTTGCCAAAGTGGCTAAGAGTCCTAAGATGAGTTTCACAGTGTCACATTGTTCGATCAATACTACCCTACGCACGTGTGTAAAGGATAAGAATGCCCTTGTACTTGATAATATGCACCATGAGGACTTGGTTATCGTTAGGGTTTAGGACGACCATAGACAACTAGAAGAGATCACCTAACTCTATCCAAGATCATAATTGAACCCTAGGGAACATGTAAGATCTTAAGAAGGTTCCGACAATAGAGGGTCCGGTGTACCTTGAGGAAAGTACCTAGTTATATAATAGGGAATCCCCTCTCTTGGCATGTCAAGCATGACACGCCCCTTGCCGGTCTAGCAAGTAGGACTGGTTTATGATTAAGCAACGCAGGCTCAGACCTGAACGTAGGCTTCGTCGTGGTCCAAGTAAGTAAAGAAAGAAAGAAATATAAAGTATAAGCTGTACATCATGACATCTAAAAGGAAAGTATGTCCCCAAGTGTGGACCTTGAGAAAGACAAGGAGAAGTTCAAAGTAACGAGCCTACTCCTGGTATCTCGGTTGATGAAGTATGTAACACCCCTGCTAGTTTCTTAAGCGTATATCGTAAACAATTCTCACAGGGTTGTTATATGCTTTGGTCGGGTTACTCTTAGCCCCTACTTTTAGCTTTGCAAATATTTCTTATGTGAAAATATGGATAATTTTGAAAACTTTTCCTTTTCTTTAGTTATTCATAAATTATGAGTCGTGCGTGTTCAAAGAGTCATATACATATACAAGCGATAACTAGCTGAGGGGATTGTCATACATAATATTTCCTAATATGCATATACAATCGTGGGGTCCATAATGTAACATTCCAGATTTTTCCCTTAAGGAAATCTCGTTAAATAAATAATTATGAAAATCAGTCAGTACGCGAGGAGGATTAAAACGCCACATGTAACCTGTAGAACCTTGGCCAAAATAGGGTTTTGTGGCCCCGAAAATTTTTCTGAGCCTCGGGACGATTTTTTGGATCCATCGAGAATTTTTACGGATACCAACAGTACCCGTAACACGCATCGAAAAGAGAATAAATCCCCTAATACCTTGACTGGACCTAAGATACTAATCAAGGAAATTATTAGGTCACGACGGTGCATCTGGTATATTTTTCGGACGACCATACGCGAAACACGGAGACTGTGAGAGACAAAACATGATCGAACACAGGACAAATTTTGGGAGAAATTTCCCCCTTGGTCTGCCGTGCATGATCACAAGCCCATACCCCTTCAACAACTCTCTTCCACCCCTCACATCACCATGCCTAACTCACTATTGACTCATTCTCACAATCCATCCATCTTTTCAGAGTTTTCTCTTAATTCCCCTCATCCCCGAGACCATCCTCTGTAGCCCAAAGTTTCCATTTTCTCATCATCCTCTTCTCTCATTTCTTTTCAAGGAAAGACCAAGGGAAGCCAAGCTTCCATAGCATTCCACCATCCTTGCCAAACAAAGCTTGAAAGGCTTTACTTCTATCTCCTATTTCCCCACCATAGGCCACAATCATCATCATCATCACCATATTCCTAAGTTTCCCTTCTTAGTGAGCAGGGAAGAAAAAGCTTGGGTTTCCAAGCATTTCTCCACTAACATCAAGCCATACTTGAAGGTGGGGTAAATCTAGTCCTAAATTACCCTTGGGTGATGTATGTAAGTTGTATGTGTGTTTAAAGTGATAAATATGGGTTGGTACAAGGATAGGAAGCAAGAAAAAATCATCAGGACCTATTTCAAGTCAGTGGTCATTCGAATGAATCCGGTCATTCGAATGAACCACGAATGTTTCAGAAAAAAAGTGTGAAAAACCACGAGTTATTTGAATGACTACCTTAGAGTCATTCGAATGAGTCGTGAGGATTTACAATTTTAAAAGCTACAGAGGTCAGTTATTCGAATTCCTTAGCCTTGGACATTCGAATGACAACCTCACTGATCGATTTAGAGAGAAAAGGCAAGAATCATTCAAATCACCACTCATAGGGCATTCGAATGACCATCTTTTTGCACCATCCCAAGAGCCAGAACCTAGTGCCATTCGAACGACCTAGATTTCAGACTCCAGCATGAAGTTTTTCTTTATATAATTGAATATGTCATACATGTTATGTTATTAGTTATATATATACACATATATATATATATGTTATCATGCATCATGAGGACACGGTTGCCACTAGGACCTTAGGGCAACCCTATAGATCATTAGAAATGTAATGCTTAACGTATATGAAGATCATAATTGAACCTAGGAAACCAAAATGTTTCTTAAGAAGGTTCCAGCCAATAAGGGCTTAGTGTACCTGGAGGAAAAGTATGCAGTTATGCAATAGGGATTTCCCTCTCTTGGTATGTCACACCTGACAAGCCCCCGCTAGTTTCGCAAAGTAAACTGGTCTAAAGTTTAAAGAACGCAGGCATAGGCTTGAACGTTAGTTTTCACCCGGATGTCAAGAAAAAGAGAAAAGAAAGGAAAAGAAAGTTAAGGCTGCTGGTAAAGGGGGTGCAAAGAACAAGTTATGAAAAGTAAAGTTAAGGCCACCGATAAGGGGCGTACAAGATAAGCAAGGTACGAGTCCACTCCTGGCGACGCCGCGAGGACAGTTCTCACCATCCGGCATTCTGGATGGTCACCTCCAAATTATTGGTCGATGAGATATGATTGCGAGCAGTTATGGTTAGCTACCACTGTTGTAAAGAGCGTTGCCCGGTCACTGATTATGCAGTAATAGTAAGTGGGTCGTAGCCGAATAGGGACGACGGTCCCACGGACTGCGAAGGAGAATGATGGACAAGCAAAGGAACGAAAGAGGACACAGCCATAGGACGCGTAATAGAACCCGCAAGTCCCTCATGCATGGAATATGATTGTATGTTAGTATATGTATATGTATGTATGAAGGTATGTATGGTAAGAGGGCCCGGTCTAATTGCCCGATAGTAAGCCCTAGTATCCCCTAAGTATAGTATGACGAATAATAATAAGCTCGATAGGTAACCCCTAATCCCTTAGGGTAAAGATTAGATGTCCCCCATCACCTAGTAATTTAGATAAAGTCATTCAGGAATAGCAAGACTAAAAATGAATTAGGAATATAGAATGGAATGACACTTAGAGATCTCCTGAGTGGCCTGGATCATAACCGAGCCAAAGAAACGTAGAAACCCTTAGAGATGGCCACTGAGACTACATGGTTCTCACCCCACTTGTTTGTGATGCCAGATGATAGCGATGGGCCTCACACTGATGGACCAGGCGCGGCCGGAGTACAGCTCCCCGTCGCGTAAACCCCATACTTGGGTTGCGATGGGAGTGCGTGGTTTCCCACTATCGGGAGGCCGAGGATCCACACCTGTAACCTTGATCATCCTAGATGACGAAGATGAGGAGGAGTCTTCACCGTAAGAGAAAGACGTCGAGGTGGACCCAAATTCTCTACCTTCCACACGGCCGTCCTGCTACCGTCAAGGACCAAGGAAGAGAGTAAACCAGTTCTTCAGACGATGCCTAGCTCTGCGTACCCATGATGCCAAGGCAGGACCCTCCACTGCACACCGAGACCTGCCCTCAATCCCTGGGATTCCCTGAGAGGCTGAGGAAGACGATGACTTTCCAATCATGGCTTCGCCAGCATCCACCAGCGAGGACTCAGACGAGGAAGACCCCATGGAGTTCGATTTAGAAGAAGAAGAAGAAGACCTGGACGAAGATCCCGAGGAAGAGTAGTGGCGAGCCGGACAGCCCTTTTTCTTTTATTAAGTTGTGTGTAAATGTGAAACTAATTGTATTATGTACATTATTAAATTGATTTGATTTCATGGGATCAATTATGTGCTTTAGCTTATTATGATTTGCTTCTGATGATACATTCTACACGCCCCATAGAACTAGGGTTACGCTATGTTGCTTTATCATTTGTTATATAATCATTCATGCGTGGCTCATATTTGCTCATGGATATGCGTAGAAGAATTTCAAATCGGTCCATATTTTCATAAACAGATTATTTTCTAAACGTATAGGGACTATAAGTAATCCTGACCAAAGCAGGCAATAACTCTACATGACGTATTTACGACTATAGCATAAATAGCTAGTTGGGGTGTTTCACATAACACAATTCCACATTTGAATAATAATACATAATACACAGAATTGTTAATGGCCTGTATAGGCCATTTAACTGTTACACAACCCAAAACAACACTCGTCGTTATGCGTGGTAAAGGGTAGCTCCGGTTGTTCCTCGGGGATCCTCTGACTTCGAGACCTCAAGCCTTCCTGCCTCACACCGTCCTGCGATGCCTCTTCCTCTTAGGTGTGCGGGTTGAACCCATCTGGAATCATAAAGGAGTGGGGGTGAGAACTGTAACACCCTAGCTAACTGTTTACGCGTACTTCGCAAACAATGCTCACTAGGTTGTTATCTGCTTTGGTGGAGATTACTTAGTCCCATGTATTCTTTTAAAAATAATGCTACCCAAAATATGGACCAAATTTAAACTTTCTTTATACGTCACATAGAGTAAATTAGGAGCCTTGTTGCGTGTAGAACATGCATTTTGAACGGAAACATAGCATGTGTAACGATAAATAAAGATATCATTAGTACCTGCCAAGATAACAAACAATGGTCCTCCATACATTCATAAGCAATACATACATAGTATTATAAGTATCAAGAATAAACATCACATAGAAGTACAATTACACTTATGTCCTCTACTAGCTATTCGTTTGATCTTCAGCTATCCTCCCTTGGAAGGGTTCTATCTTCGGTAGCTCCTCTCCTCGTCCCTCGTGTTGCCTGGCTGCTCGGACGTCTTCCCTATCCTCATCGTGCTCACCTAGAACCATAAAGAAGTGGGGGATGAGAACACTGGTTCTCAGTGGGTTACCTCTGGTCTCGCTACTTGTATTACACTTAATTATGATTCCGCCGCTCAGGGGGTCTCTAAGTGTCACAGTTATACTATCACCCTTCTGATTTTAAGATCCATACTAAGCCTGAGCAGCTTTATCTAGTTACTAGGTGACTGGGGAACCTATTCTTCATTACTAAGTCATCTGTTCTCTATCTTACTTCCTAAGTCACACACAATAACATATTTCACATAATCACATATCACATAATAAGCTTCCGTGCGCATCCACTTATAACTGTGCCCATTTTAATTATAAGCTTCTTCGCACCTCCACTTATGTACAGTTATATCACTTAGAGCACATACTTCAAGCTCAACCCCCCCGGTAACGGTGGCCTACCGCCACAGGCTTCCTTAGTGTCTCAGTACCGTGAGGACTGGGCCGCGCTAAACCTCAGTAGCTCACGATAGGAGAATCCACCCTTATGCTAGGGGTGGCGAGGGGACCCTACCCCGTCCTTATGCTAGGGA
>QANU01047336.1:23921-44375 GCA_003254905.1 Nissolia schottii | reverse complement strand
GGACTTTCTCCCGGTACAAGTTGGATTCCCAGAGACTTGAGACTCTCTGCTCAGTTCTACTGGCTAGACGGGGCTAAACGGGACTGTTCTAGTGTCTACGGAATCGTCCGAAACTGACCCGATTTCCGTTTTTCCGACACTTTAAGTTTTTCATCCTTCTCTAGGGGTCGAGAGGAATCATTTGAGTGTCAGCAGAATTTGGAAATACCAAACAGAATAATTTCTACAGACACTCGAGTCCGAGGTAATCAGGCTTCTACCTTCCTGACGTGTCCAGCGTGGCTAGCGTTCCCGGGCATCCTCTTTTATTCCTAAGCTTCTTGGTACTCTATACTCCTTCTATTCCTTTCAGATTCTCCCTAACGCCGCACTTATCCACCTGAGCCACATAGTCCCGCACATCCGGTGCTTGACGGACACCTACAGCTCATGCTTCCAACCTCTGATGGAGTTCGTTCACGAGTTTATTATGCGAAATCTTGCCTAAGGAAAACTGGGATGTTACAAGAACGCTTCGCTCTCAGTGGGAGTCCTTAGCTCTACCTATCGTTCCACTACACAGTTATGATCCAGCTACTCAGGAGATCTCTATGTGTTCATGCAGACTAAACTCCTACTGATTATTATCGTTTTCCTAAATTTTGAGTAGCTTTATCTAGTTTACTAGGTGACTGGGATCTCTAATCTTCACATTACCTAGGGATTCGCACTTATTAACTTTATTCGCTTGATCTATAACGTTCATATAGGCCGTCTCGAGCGTTCCCTTGATGATACTTACATGTCATACATACTTACGTATATAAATATATACATACATCAGATCTCTTATTCATGGGGAAATCTTGGTTTCTCTTATGCTTCCGGTCAAACTAGGGGACCGGGGTCGCGTCCTCTTTAGCTATTTATGTCCTTCCATCTTTGTATACCAGGGGACTGTCGTCCTTACCCAGTGTACAACCTGCTTTTAACTTCCATATTGAGGACGACTAGGTAGCGTTCTAACGTAAGTGGTTGTGAACCACCAATGAAAACTAGGGTCATTTATCACCCATCAATAGGAATGACCATCCACCTAGTGGGATGGTGAGGGGCCGGTCCTTGTGACGCAACCAGGTGTGGACTTATGCTTTCCTCAGCCTGCCCTCGCGACATGACCGAAAACTTATTTTCACTCCCTGGCATGCCCTTGCGATACCAGGAGTGTTCTGCTTAACATTCTTTGGGACTTTGTGACATCACGTCCTCAACATATTCATCTTTTGTTTCTTTCTTTCTTTCTTTTCTTCTCATCATAAGAACAGGTGTTAAACCTGTGTTCACATCATTGACTAATCCATCTTGCTAGATTGGTGAGGGGCTTATCCTGTGGACTTGCCAAGAGACGGGATAACCCTAATCATATAGCTATGTACTTTCTTCAAGGTACACCGGACCCTCTGTGGCCGGAACCTTCTTAAGATATCACTTTTTCCCTAGAATTCAGTTATGATCTTTAAAAAATTAGGTGATAACTTCTAGTTATCTACAGTCGTCATAAGTCGTACGGCGACCGAGTCCTCATGATGCATGTTAACATAACACATAATTGCATAATTATTCCAGCATCAAATATACACTTCCAGAGGTTTAGTGCTTGTTGGAATATGTGGATAGGCTTAAAATTCAGGTCACTCAGTGGTCATTCGAATGACCAGGGCTGTTCATTTGAATGGCTTGAAAATTTGGCTTCCTGTTTGTAAAAACCATAGGTCATTCGAATGACCATGGCTAGGTCATTCAAATGATCTGATAAAAATGCTCCAGGGTGAGTAAATTTCAGGGTCATTCGAATGACTATGCTAGGTCATTCGAATGACCAATCCTTAAATTCATCCGTAGTGTTGTTTCTTGCATATTTCTCATAGGTTTATACTGAAATTCCATGTACACTTTCCACATGTTCCAACAATCACTATAACACAGTTTTCCAGCTCATAAACTTATAAAATAATTATTTCATAATATTCCCTACATTTTCTACATAAACTTTATGACATTACACCTTCAAATACACACATAAAATAACGTTAAAAACCACATAGACAGTGGGTCTAGGATTACCCACATCCTATGCATGTTTGGAGGTGGTGGGAGTTGTGAGAAACTGCTCCCACGAACTTGGTGCAATCTTGCTATTTTTCCTGAGTCCGGCAGCATAACCGCAGAGCGCACGAACGGAACAAAAACTAATAAAGAAGGAAGGAAGCACAAGCATGGTGGGGCTCATATATATATATGAAGCACCGCCTTACTGTGCTTAATTTTTTTATTATTATTATTATATATATTATATTATATTTTATTATTATATATACTACTATTACTATTATATATATATATAACCGGCCTTATCCTTGCAACTTTGGTTGCAGAGGATATAATTAGGCGACTTGGCATAATTTCAATCATGTTTGATCCCATTTGGTCATCAATCGCTCGTGTACGGATATCCTAAAAATATTCTGAACACATAGTTACGATCTACTAATTTTCTTGGTCAGGATGGTATGTCAGGTTAAGGTATTCGTGAACTTATTTCAGTAAGAGTATATTTTGTGGATACCTTTGGCACACGAAATTTTGGTGTTCATCGTAAATCGATCCTAATCTCGTGAAATTTTCGTGAGCTTACTAAATCATGATTCTGACTGGTATTTTGGATAAGGAAGCTTTTATAATTAAATTTTCAGTCTAAATAACCATCTCGAGTACACTTTAATTACGCAAAATTATTAATTACACGAAATCTTTGTAAGGGAAAAATCGGGATGTTACAAAGTATGCCATTGTGTATCTGTCGTTAGCTACCACTCAGGTAAGAGCATGGCCTGGTCGACGGGGATATGGAAACAGAAGTAAGTTGTAGCTGCAAGGGATGACGGTCCCACAGACTGCAAAGGAGAATGATGGGCATACAGTAACGAAAAGGATGCAGCCTAAGGGGCATAAGAGAACCCCCGATCCCTTCATGCATATGTGACGTATGTGTATATATATGTAAGTACTATCAGTTACCGTCAAAAGAATGCACCCAAGCGAATAAAGTTCACAAGCACTAATCCCTAGGTAACGTAAAGATTAGAGATACCCAGTCACCTAGTAAAGTAGATAAAGCTACTCTGGATTAGAAAAGAATAAAATAAGAAGTAGGAAGATTTAGAATGCATGACACTTAAAAACCTCCAGATCGACCTGGCTCCTAAAGGGTTTAATCAAAACCAGTACTAGCTTAGCGTGTTTCCACTGAGGATGAAACGTTCTCACCCCCACTAGTTTACAATGCCAAGTGACTTTGATGAGTACTCCACCGACGAAGCGGGCAACGCTGTTGAGCCGGATTAGGCAGCGTGACCTCGTCACTGGGGTTGTCATGGAGGCTTGTACATATTACCCGCTGGGAGGCCCATGCCCCCTCTAGTCAGTGCCCTCACCCTTCTCTAGTCTACTTACAAGTCTCGGCTCCTCACCCGGCACATCAATCCTCCTAGACATTAAAGAAGAGGTGTAACATCCCAGATTTTTCTCCTTACAAAGATTTTGCGTAATTAACAAATTCGCGCAATTAAAGTGGTCACAAGACGGTTATTTAGATTGGAAATTTATTATTAATGTGTTTAAATCCAAAATACCAGTCTAAATAAGGGACTTGTAAGCTCACAAAGATGACGCTAGTGTTGGATTAATTTTCGATCAGCGTTGGAAATCCCATCAAGTCCCAAAGGTATCCGTAAAACATACTCTTACGGAGGAATGTTCACAAATACCTTAACCTGCAATACTATTATGAACAGGATAATTAGTAGGTCGCGGATATGTGTCCGGAATATTTTTGAGATATTCCTACACGAATGACTAACGATCAAACATGATCGAAACTGGACAGGAAACCTTAAGGGTTATCCTTAACTAAGATACTTATATAAAATAATAATATAATAATATAATATAATATAATAATAATAAAACATAACAGTGGCCAAATGCCACTACTGTTACTAATATATATACACACGTATATTATAATGTAATAGAATATATAATATATAATATATAATATAATAATATAATAATAATAATAACAATAATATATAATGGTAACAGTGGCCGAATGGCCACTGCGGATAGATATATGTATACATACACATATACATATATATATATATGTATACATATATATATATATATATATATATATTGTAATATAATATATATATATATTGTAATATAATATAGTAATATATAAATAGTAGTAATAAACCAAAATATCTTGCACAGTAAGGCGATTTCATATGCCTATAAATATGAACCCTACCATGTTGTGCTTCACTTTCCTTTAAGCTAAGTTTTCGGTCTTGTTCGTGCACATTGCGAAAGCGCTGCCGGACTCCAGAAAAATTATAAGAGCATGTCATCGTGAAGAGGAAATTCTTCACGTCTACTCTACCGATTCAGAATCTACATCGGATGTAGGTAACCTAAGCCTACTGTCTATGTGAAATTTTACGTGATGTTATATGTGTATTTTTGTGTATCTGATTTAGAAAACATTATGTGAAAAATATAGAGATTAAGTTGTGAAAATGATTTTGAGTAGTTTTGATGTAAGAAAAACTTAACTGTACTTGTTGAACATATGGAAATGATATTTGAAGTTAGAGTGAAGTCAGGAGGAATTCATCAGATTGAAATCCTCAGTCATTCGAATAAATTCCTCAGGAGGAATTCATCAGATTGAATTCCTCATTCTTCATATTGAAATCCTCAAAAGGAATTCATTAGATTGAAGCATTCGAATGACACTATAGTTTTACAAACCGAGAGCTAAAATTTCATGGTATTCGAAGGACTAAGCCCTGTCATTCGAATTTCCACTGAAGAACTAACATTTTGGCTTTCCTACATGTTCCAACAAGCCTAGAACCCTAGAAAGTTGTTTATGTGAATAACTGTTGATTTATGAGGTGTTGTGAGGAAGCATGCATCATAAGGGTAGATAACTAGAAGCCATCACCTAATGTTTAAAAGAACATATTTGAACTCTAGGGAACAATGATTTGAGCACCAGCATCGACCCGATCTTATAATAAAACAAGAAAGAAGAATAAAGCTTAGAATCTATAGTCCAGTCAGTCGTCTAGTACATCCCCAAGTGTGGACGAAGAGTCACTACCCCAAGTGTGGATAGGTCCCTAAGTGTGGACAGGATCCCAAGTGTGAGCAAAGTCAGTCTAATATAATAATATATAATGGTAACAGTGGCCGAATAGCCACTGCAGATAGATATATGTATACATATATATATATATATATTGTAATATAATATATAATATATATATATATATTGTAATATAATATAGTAATATATAAATAGTAGTAATAAACCAAAATATCTTGCACAGTAAGGCGATTTCATATGCCTATAAATATGAACCCTACCATGTTGTGCTTCACTTTCCTTTAAGCTAAGTTTTCGGTCTTGTTCGTGCACATTGCGAAAGCGCTGCCGGACTCCAGAAAAATTATAAGAGCATGTCATCGTGAAGAGGAAATTCTTCACGTCTACTCTACCGATTCAGAATCTACATCGGATGTAGGTAACCTAAGCCTACTGTCTATGTGAAATTTTACGTGATGTTATATGTGTATTTTTGTGTATCTGATTTAGAAAACATTATGTGAAAAATATAGAGATTAAGTTGTGAAAATGATTTTGAGTAGTTTTGATGTAAGAAAAACTTAACTGTACTTGTTGAACATATGGAAATGATATTTGAAGTTAGAGTGAAGTCAGGAGGAATTCATCAGATTGAAATCCTCAGTCATTCGAATAAATTCCTCAGGAGGAATTCATCAGATTGAATTCCTCATTCTTCATATTGAAATCCTCAAAAGGAATTCATTAGATTGAAGCATTCGAATGACACTATAGTTTTACAAACCGAGAGCTAAAATTTCATGGTATTCGAAGGACTAAGCCCTGTCATTCGAATTTCCACTGAAGAACTAACATTTTGGCTTTCCTACATGTTCCAACAAGCCTAGAACCCTAGAAAGTTGTTTATGTGAATAACTGTTGATTTATGAGGTGTTGTGAGGAAGCATGCATCATAAGGGTAGATAACTAGAAGCCATCACCTAATGTTTAAAAGAACATATTTGAACTCTAGGGAACAATGATTTGAGCACCAGCATCGACCCGATCTTATAATAAAACAAGAAAGAAGAATAAAGCTTAGAATCTATAGTCCAGTCAGTCGTCTAGTACATCCCCAAGTGTGGACGAAGAGTCACTACCCCAAGTGTGGATAGGTCCCTAAGTGTGGACAGGATCCCAAGTGTGAGCAAAGTCAGTCTAATATAATAATATATAATGGTAACAGTGGCCGAATAGCCACTGCAGATAGATATATGTATACATATATATATATATATATTGTAATATAATATAGTAATATATAAATAGTAGTAATAAACCAAAATATCTTGCACAGTAAGGCGGTTTCATATGCCTATAAATATGAACCTTACCGTTCTGTGCGCACTTTCCTTTATGTTAAGTTTTCGGTCTCGTTCGTGCACATCGCGAAAGCACTGCCGGACTCTGGAAAAATTATAGGAGCACGCCATCATGAAGAGGAAATTCTTCACGTCAAATTTACCGATTCAAAATCTGCATCGGATGTGGGTAACCCTAAGCCCACTGTCTATGTGAAATGCTATGTGATTTTATATGTGTATTTTTGTGTATCTAATTTAGAAAACATTATGTGAAAAATATAGAGATTAAGTTGTGAAATGATTTTGAGTAATTTCGATGTAAGAAAAACTTAACTGTACTTGTTGGAACATATGGAAATGATATTTAAAGTTACAATGAAATCAGGAGGAATTCATCAGATTGAATTCCTCATTCATTAGAATGAATTCCTTAAGAGATTTCATTAGATTTAAATCCTCAAACATTCGAATGAATTCATCAGATTGAAATCCTCAGTCATTCAAATGAATTCCTCTGGAGGGATATATCAGATTGAATTCCTCATTCATCAGACTGAAATCCTCAAAAGGAATTCATCAGATTGAAGCATTCGAATGACACCACAGGTTTACAAACTGAGAGCTAAAATTTCATGTTATTCGAAGGACTAAGCCCTGTCATTTGAATGTCCACTGAAGAACTTAACATTTTGGCTTTCCTACATGTTCCAACAAGCTTAGAACCCTAGAAAGTTGTTTATGTGAATAACTGTTGATTTATGAGGTGTTGTGAGGAAGCATGCATCATGAGGGTAGATAACTAGAAGTCATCACCTAACGTTTAAAAAGACCATAATTGAACTCTAGGGAACAATGATTTGAACACCGGCATCGACTCGATCTTATAGTAAAACAGGAAAGAAGAATGAAGCTTAGAATCTACAATCTAGTCAGTGGTCTAGTACGTCCCTAAGTGTGGATGAAGAGTCACTATCCCCAAGTGTGGATAGGTTCCTAAGTGTGGAAAAGTTCCCAAGTGTGAACCAAGTAAGACTATCCCTAAGTGTGGATAACATGAGTCAGTTCCCAAGTGTGAGCAAAGTCAGTCTATCCCCAAGCGTGGATAGGAGGTCCCCAAGTATGGACAACATGAGCCCGTTTCCAAGTGTGAACGATGTAAGTCTATCCCCGAGTGTGGATAGGAGGTCCCCAAGCGCGGACAAAGTGAGTCTGTCACAAGTGTGGACAAGCAGATTGTTCAAGAAGGACGTGTGAGCGAAGCCCCAAGCATGCATAAGATAATTGATATAGGAGGTATGTGAGTATGTAAGCATGTATATGTACGTATGTGATGGGACTTGTCAAGTGAAACAACATCACGAGACTGCCCTTTAGAGTATAAGTTACGTGGGTGCGTGTTCGTAGGACATGATACCTAAACGATTAGGGTTAAAAAAAGCACGAACCCATAGGTAATGTCAAGATTAGAGAATCCCAGTCACCTAGTAAAGTAGATAAAGCCATTCAGGACCTAGACAAAGATAATAATCAGTACGGTTTTAGTATGCATGACACCTAGAGATCTCCTGAGTGGCCTGGAAAATAACGGAGTAACAAAACAATAGGTAACGCTAGGGACTCCCACTGAGGACGAAGAGTTCTCACCCCCACTCCAAATGGGTCCAGGTGTCCAAAGTAAATGGATTGACGAGTGAGATGCGTGGTAGGCGACGAACGGCGACAGCAGGACAGTTCCAAGGCTAGAGCAAAGTGACGATGTTCGCGCTAGGGCGATAGATGTTTTGTATTATAATCTATGACCCTTGATAACTTTTTGTGTAAATACTTATTAATAAGCAATGTGTAGTTATGTGTTGGACCTTGGTTGTGCTTATATGTATATTTATACTCCTCCTGGCTTATTACCACCTTAACTGCCAGATGTAACACCCCTAGCTAACTGCCTACGCTTAAGTCGTACGCAATGCTCGCTAGATTGTTAATCACCTGGTGGGAATACTTATAGTCCTTTATTACTTTGAAAATACTTGGTTATGGAAAATATGAACCATTTTAAAACTTTTTCTGCTGAGTGCTTATTCATAAAGTATGAGAGCCTTGTGTGAAAAAGATGTATGATACAAGCGATAGAGTCATGGGCTTACGACTATTCATTATCCCTAGTCTAGGAAGTTATATAACCAATACACGGTCTATCATAGATGAGTACAACAAATCACATAATATTATAATAAAGTTACATATACACGCTATGGTCATTCATATACATAATAAAAGTTCATCTAGTGTACCACTAGCCTAGCATGTCTTCCTAGCCTTGAAGATATGTCTATCCGTCATCAGTGGCCTGTCCTCCGTTCTTCTCTGTTCCTCTTGTTGCTTATCGTAGCTCTCGTCTGCCCCTGGAAGCATAAGCGAGAGGGGGTGAGAACGTTTGTCCTCGGTAGTTTACCTTAGCGTCAGGGTATTTCTTTAACTCACTTATGAACCAAGCCGCTCAGGAGATCTCTACTTGTACATATATACTAGCTTCCTACGGATTATTATCTGTTACCTAGTAGGTCCTGAGCAGCTTTATCTACTTTACTAGGTGATGGGGGATCTAGTCTTTCTTAGCTACATTCTCGTGCTTGTTAACTTCTTTCGCATATATACATAGTATTCTCGAGCGTTCTCTTGACGGTACTTACTTCATACATGTACTTACATACAATTATTTCTCATATACTTATGCATCACATAGTCATTCGTCATATTCATTCATCATAGATCTTATGCATGGGGGAAACTTGGGGACCTCTTACACATACCGGCTCACCCAGGTTAACGTCCTTCTTGTCATATCTGACCCTCCCAGACGAACTTCAGGTCTTGGGTCACGTCCTTTTCATCTAGTCCTTCGCCCATGTAGTCGTGGCCATACGACTACAGCCACTTCTGTTCCCAGCTTGATGACAACCAGGCTGCGCTCACACCAGAGTGGTTGCTAACCACCGATGGGGTCTAGTGTCCATCATCGCCTATCAAGTAGGCTAACCTCCATTAGGCAGGAGGCGGGGGCTGGCCCTTGCGACGCAGCCAGGCATTGGACTCATACATCATCATAATCATATCTTTAGGTGTGACGTCACCCACATCATTCATCATTCTTTCTTTCATTCTTGCTTTCATTCTTGCTTTTATTCTTTCTTTTATTCTTTCGTTCTTTCTTTCGTGTTATTAACCTCATCAACCAATTCACCCTTTTGGGATTGGCGAGGTAACACCATTGACCAATCCACCCTACTGGGACAAGTAAGGGGCGTGTCCGTAGACTTACCAAGACCTATCATATAACTACATACTTGTTCCCTAGTGTTCCATTATGATCTTTAAGCATTAAATGATTAACCTCTAGTTCTCTAAGGCTGCCCTAACACTTACATGACAACCTGTCCTCATGATGCATGGTATCATAAACATTCTAATCATAACCATCCTACATGAAATGCTTCACATACATCATACATATCAACATACGTCAGTTAACTCATTGCTTGTTGGACTATGTGCCCCAAGATAGATTCCATGGATGCCTCTGACCGTTCAGCGCTACCTAGGGTTCGCTCAGCGGTATCTGATCGCTTAGCATTACCTTAGGTCCGCTCAGCGGTCCCCGAGACTAGTATCTCCCTTCTTCCAAAAATTTCTTTTCAAAGGAGCCTTCAGGCCGCTCAGCGGGTCATATGGCCACTCAGCTCCCTGAAGCTCAAGTTCAGAAACCTTTCCATCCTTATCACTAAGTCTCAGCCTAGGAAGCTCAGTGGTTCATAATTCCGCTTAGCGATTCATGCGTCCGCTCAGCGGTTCATGAGGCCGCTTAGCAATACCTAGGCGAAACTGAAGCATACTCCTTTGCTTTCTTGCCTTTCTTTCCCTGCTTTCTCATGGCCACTTCTTGGGGTTCTTACACACATTGCAACACTCATATTACAATCTAGTCTAGGTCACAAGACCCTTCAGAATCAATCAGATCCTAACATAACAGTTCTAGCATCATACTACATAGAACAAAACAAGCAAACAAGCATGGAAAAGCCATCAAGGAGGTGAGCAAGCCAAGTTTTTCCACCTTATTTAGAGGCTTTAAAGGCTGGTTGGATGAGGAGAGAGTTGGGGGAGTGTAGTCCTCCAAGTGCAGAGCTTCCTCCTAGCTTCTGTCAGGGTTTCCGCAGCGCGACCGCAGAGTACACGGGCAGAGTTTTGGCACTTCTAGTGAGGATGGATGAGTGAATTGAATGGCTGGTGGCATCGCTTTATATAGGCACGAAATTTGGCCCATTTTTCCCATTTTGCCCTTGCCAAAATTACCATTTTGCCATTTCTAATTTAATTTATTAATTATTTAATTAGTTTGGATATTACAAGGTCACATCGGGTCACATCAATGAATAGTAACTATTATTTTATTATTTTTTCCTAAAAATCTGGTGCAATCACGTGGTGAATGCAGATGTGGGGCCCTCCCGGTCCCATTTCGCTCGTGTATGGTCACTTTCAGTCCCGGTACGTCGCGTACGGTCGTCCGAAAAATATTCCGAGCATACCATCACGATCCTCTAATTTCCCTTAACATGGAATTGAGGTCAACCAAAGGTATTATGAATTTTTCTCTGGGGAAATACTCTTCATAGATACCTTTGATACGTCGTTGAGCTCTAGAGACTACAGACACCCATTCCGCTTACATTTTCGCTTGTAGTTTTGCGATCTCCTAACCTTCCTGGTGAGGATTTGGGGTTAATCCAAGGTATTTATAACCTTTTCCTTTATAAGGGTACGGTTTTCCAGAGACTTTAAACACTGCTGAATTCTACTGGCTGAAAGGAGTTGTTCTAGTGTCTGCAGAATCGTCCAAAACTGAACAGAATTCCATCTGGCAGACGTTTTAGGTTTTCCATTCGATTCTAAAGGTCAAGGGGAATCATTTGAGTGTCAGCCGAATCTTGAGAAACTAAATAGAATAATTTCTGCAGACACTCGTGTCCTAGGGAATTAGGCTTCCACTTTCCTGACGTCTCCAGCGTTGCTAGCGTTCCCGGGCATCCTCTTTTATTCCTAAGCTCTCTAGTATTCCACACTCCTTCTATTTCTTTTAGATTCTCCCTTTTCAACTTAATATCTTAAGGTTACCATTCCAACCTCGATCGCTCCTGATTTCATATCCTCTTCGCTTCCCTCATACGCTTAACACATCTTCCTTCTCAAGCTTACTACCGTTTCCTTTGTCCACCATAACCCAACTTTTCATACTTCTCTAGGTGAAACCTAAATTAGATTATGCAGCTGCACTCGGACTTGATCCCCTCACACTTGGTTATTATTCCATCTTCTTAGATTTATGTTTATACCTCCAACCCTAGTTGTACTCTTACCTACGTCCTTAACCCCGTTTATACGATGTCTACATGTCCTCCTTAAACTTATTTATTCCACTGCCACGCTTACTCAACTCTCACGCACTCCTCTCTTTACTTTCTTGTTTTCCACATCTTCTCAATGAGCCTTATTCTTCCCCCTTCGAGATTCCAAAGCCTAAGATCCCTGAATCTGGCACTTGTCGACCCTAGTCACATAGTCACGTGTGTCCCGGTGCTTGACGGACACCTGCAGCTCACACTTCCAACCTCTAAAGGAATTTCTACACGAATTTATTATGCGAAATCTTTGCTAAGGGAAAACTGGGATGTTACACCATATACATTAGCGCTTGTATATATATGTTTCCTTGATCACGCACGGTTCCTGGTTTGTAAACTGATACAGTAAAAGAATGTATTTCAAAATGGTCCATATTTTCAAGTAAGAAATATTTGCCAAGATAAAAGTAGGGGCTAAAAGTAACCCCACCAAAGCAGAAAATAACCTAGTGAGCATTGTTTACGACGTGCGGGTAAATAGTTAGCTATGGTGTTTCATTTGGTATCAAAGCAATTTAGTCCAATGGAGCCTAAGGACTGCGCTATGCTTTCAAGCATGATGACAGTGTACATTTCTGCTAGGTGGTATGTGCTAAGTTTATGTGTACTAGCTTGTCTTGAGACTGATCAGCTCGGGATGTGTGCTGGTACAACAGATTAGCCATGCCGCCACTTAGGGATAGGACACAACGCAACGTTGAACCTGCAGATCTCGCAGGCATTCTAAGGGAAATGGCTCAAGCCACTTAAGCCCAGGTCTAAGCCACTGCTCAGATGGCAGCCGCCATCGCTCAACGGAATGCACCGTTGATAGCTCGGGAGGCTGAGGCTCAGAAATACAGGGATTTCACTCAAGCAAACCCACCAGTGTTTGAGGGAGTGATGGACCCAGACCTGGTTCACGCTTGGATAAGGAAGACAGAACAAATCTTTGAAGATGTCCCATGCACCGAAGCTCAGAAGGTCAAGTTTGCATCAAGGAAGCTGGACGGAGCGGCAGGAGAATGGTGAGACACGACCAGGCCCTTCCTCAAACAGAATGAGGTTCTAATCACCTGGAACCAATTCACTACGGCTTTCATGGATAAGTACTTTCCCCGGGAGCTACAAGATCAAAAGGAAGCTGAATTCTTAGAACTCAACCAGGGAGCAATGACGGTTGCGGAGTATACAACAACATTTGAAAGACTTTGCCAGTACTCAAGGACGTACAAGCTCTATCCAGACGAAGTATGGAAATGCGAAAAGCATCAACGGGGATTGAAGCTGGAGTTGCGAGTGTATCTTAATATGCCAGGTGATCGAAATTATGCCACGTTGGTGAATACGTGCGTAGCACAAGAGGAAGCCAACAGAAGCTTGGCGGAGGTGCGCAACGAGCGACACAAAAGGAAGTTGGCCGAACAAGCAAGTAGCTTGCAATACCAGAAGAGGATGAAACTTGATCAAGCCCAACACCAACAACAGCAACAACAAGGAGGAGAGTGCGTTCCACCTTGTCAAGAATGCGGTAGAGCCCACCGTGGAGTTTGCCTAGTTGGAAAAGATGTTTGTTATCGATGCGGGAAGCCCGACCACACCTCCAGAACTTGCACCGTAACCTATCCTCGACCTAGCAGCGTGGACAAGTCTGTACTCTGACGACCAAAGCAGTCGGGATATAGACGATTTCGCTCAGGGTAAGTAAGTAGTAACGAATACTGCCCTAACAGGCAATAGAGAGATATCCAGAAACTTCAGCAGCGCTGGAATTTCGGGGCGAAATTCTTTTAAGGGGAGGAATGTAACATCCCAGATTTTTTTCCTTACAAAGTTTTCGCGTAATTAACAAATTCGCGCAATGAAAGTGGTCACAAGACGGTTATTTAGACTGGAAATTTATTATTAATGTCATTAAATCCAAAATACCAGTCCAAATAAGGGTCTTGTTAAGCTCACAGAGATGACGCGAGTGTTGGATTAATTTTCGTTCAGCGCTGGAAATCCGGTCAGGTCCCAAAGGTATCCGTAAAACATACTTTTACGGAGGAATGTTCACGAATACCTTAACCTGACATACTATTGTGACTAGGAAATTAGTAGGTCGCGGATATGTGTCCGGAATATTTTTAGGATATTGCTACACGAGCGACTAACGATCAAACGTGATAGAAACTGGACAAGAAACCTTAAGGGTTATCCTTAACTAAGATATTTATACAAAATAATAATAATATAATATAATATAATATAATATAATACAATATAGTAATAATAATAAAACGTAACTGACACACACTAAAACGTCGTTAATTTCAGTGCGCAATCAAATAATAATTTATAAAACTAAATCAACCCCAAAAACGTAGTAAAGGGGGCTAACCTAGGTCGTCTCTCGAGGAAGTAATTAGAACCAATTAAAATTATAATTTAAAAAGGGGTTTGGAATGATAAATATAAATAAAAACAAAGCAAAACGAAAGTAAGTTAACAGTGATAAAAAGCAATATCTTGCATATGGCGTTTCTAGATCAGGGATTAATTGTCATTGGTTCCTAATTAATTATTCATAAGAGGGGATGTTGTTCGTTAGTTGAAATCTCTAACTAATATGCAATTCACTTAAGAGACTACGATCGTCAATCTCCTAAGCATTTATTAATACAGGAATTAAAACTAAGATCTCAGCATTTAAAACCTATATCAATTATGTTCCAATTGCACAACCTAATTAAATCTAGTTAGTTTCCCAAAAAGTTCCCAAATCCTAAATCAATAAATCCTATAATCGTCAAGATCTATCAACCTAGAATTAACCCTAACCAATAACATGCAATCGCTATATTATTAATCACAGGCGGAACAAATCATGAATAAACATTAAGCACAAGACCTCCAATTAATCCTAATCTAGAGTTACCGCATGCAAGATATTAAGAAACTACTCCTCCATGGGTGGAGGATAAAGAATCATAATAAATATAAATAAGAAGAAAGTGGAAATAACGGAGAATTAAAATAACAAAACCTGAAAACAATAACGGAAGGAATTCGCAAATAATTGGGAGCTTGCGTTGTCAATGCGAGTGCTCCAACAATCCTTGAATAACTAAGCGCTAAGCACTACTAACATAAACCTAAAGTGCAATAAAATAAAAGGAAAAGTGCAGAAAATAAAAGTGGAGGTTGAATATGAAGTTGTTGAGAGAGGATGTCTATTTGTAGAGGATTGGCCTAAAGTAGGAGTAAATCACGCACTTTCAGCACAGCAGTCAGCAAAATCGTGATAACTTCGGCTACAGATATCCAATTGTGGTGATTCAAATCTTCAGTTAAAGATAAGAGATAAATATACAACTTTGTAGTTGAGGTCAAATCGAGATTCAATCTCCATCCTGGCGCAAAATCTATGGCAAAGTCAGTGTTAAAACTCCTCAGCAAATCTTTGACCAAATCTTTTTGAATTTGAATTTAATCTTGAATTTATTGGTCTCAATCTTCTCTTCAAATCTCTTTTTTGAAATTTATATCTTATCAAATCTCCTTCAAATCTTCAATGATCCTCTTGACCATTCATTTTCTGCAATTAAAATAGAAAAGTAAAAAAGAACAAAAGAAATCTACACATTAAATTCTAAGATAAAAAATAGTGCTTTAAATTGCCTTTTTCTAAATTTCTCACAAAAGAGGATAATGTGCAAAACACATTAATTAAGCATTAAAACCACACATTTTTAGTATGCAATGTTCAATTATAGAATAATAAAATAGGGTATAAAATCCACCTATCAAATTATCCCACACTTGAACAATTGCATGTCCTCATGCAAGGAACTAAGAACAAAAGCAAACTAAAAATGAAAATAAAACAAATAAAGAAAAATCTTTTTGTTGCAACGACACTATTTACATCCCCTTACAAAGCCGCGAAACTCAGGGAGGCACTTAACCCGACTCACTAGCTGCCAGACAACTGTGTAAAATACATGACAATCCAAAAATAAAAGTACGTTTAGACAATAGATGATATCACTGTGCATTAAAACTAATTTTCTTGGCATATCAATCATGAGCAAAGAATAAGTCAAGGCATGTTAAAATTAATTTTGCCTCATATGTTAGTGCGTGTCACTCGTCACTCAAAGTGTATAGGTTCATCCAATGCTCTCTGAAACACTACACTAGAGTCGCCTCCATAGGCTTGACTTTCTTCTAAGCATCACGGATCACCAAGTATATATGACATGCATCAAGAGGTCTTTTTAAGGTTGTAATGGGGCCAAGGTCACGGTGGGATATTGATAAGTGCCTAATTTACGTAATTCTTATTAATCAAAATGGCACTTATCCATTTATGTTTTAACAAAATACCTAAATAAATCTTTATGTTTTGTAGGTTTTATTATATGTGTTGGAAGATGGATACAAGAAGAATATTGAAGATTCATCCCTAGAAGAGTAAAGCAAAAGGCAAGGAGGACAAACGAGCAAAAAAGGATGCAAGCAGACAAGGAAGCGCTCAGTGGATGAAAGGTGGCGCTCAGCGGATAGGGTGCAACCACTCAGCGGTCCAGACCCACCGCTGAGCGGTGAAGTTTCTAGAGGCCGTGACCACCGCCTTTGACCGTGCATTTAATGCACCAGGCTGGTGCCACCTCAAGCCAACCTAGCACCACCTAAAACCGCGTCCGCCCGCCACATTTGACCTAACCGCTCAGCGGTGGCACTCAGCCGCTGAGCGGTCCCTCCTCAAAAATGCCTATAAATAGGGGGGCCGAGGCAATTAAGATCCATCCTTCATTCCCCCTCTTCTACCACTATTTTCACCCATTCTCTTTCATTTCCTATACTTCCTTAAGCTAGGGTTAGGTAAGAAATTAGGGTTTAGAAGCTTTCCTTAACGGAAGTGCTGCCGGATTATCAAACAGTTATGAACCGTGGTGAACGTGTGGAGACATTTCACCTCTCCTCTCAACCAACCATTACTCTAAACCCTAGTAAGTTGTAACCTATCTATGACAATGGATAGCTAACTTCTTCTTTGTTGGGATTTGATGCGTATTATTGCTTTTATGTATCCGTCTTAATTCATGATTATGATCTTATGATGTTCCATGATTTTTATGATTGATCTTACACCTAACGCTAACTTTTGTTTGGTGCTTTGATTCTTAACTCGAGGCTTATTTGTTTAAGTGAAAGCTATCCTAAATAAACTACAAATCAAGTTAAGTTCAATCCTACCATACTTTAAGTTTGATTCAACGTTTAAATGTTGTGGACGTAAGTTATCATCATTTAATCTGACCTAGACCAATTCATTTAGTTCTTAATCGCCTTAACTGGAAACCAAGAACTAATCGCTTTAACACCTGTATTATGTCAAGGGAACTTTATTAAATTTGTGCAAGGAAATTGACAATCTAATAAAGGAACTTGTGATCTTAACATGCTCAAGCGAGATGATTAAGTTAAGAACTGGTGGCGGAAAAATCAAATGAACTCATAGATCATGGTAAATGAATTATTGGTTACATTGAAAGTAATATTGCAACTCAAATCCCAACACATTTCTCTACTTGCCTAAACTTAAGTTCATTAATCGTTTTTCTATTTTATTGTTTCTTTATTAAATCTACTCAAACAAACCAATCATCTTTTATAAGCTGAACGTAGCATCAATCAAAGACCGTTGTTTCAATCACAATCTCTGTGGATACGATAATACCCGACTTTACTGCAATTGGATCCCTCGAGGATCTGAAAGCTTTAAAATAGGATATTTTAAATTAACGAGAGTACAAACCTATTGTGGTAAAAAGCTTTCATCAGATATCATATGGCCATTGAGCTACAGCCTAAGACTTAGTAGAATTCATGGCATATGTGCTTAACCAACAGTGCAAGGACCTTGCTTAACCAACAGTGCAAGGACCTTGATCTCCACTAGCGTCTCTTGTTCTCCAATTAGCCTGATGACAAATTCCCAAACACTTTTATTCACTTTTTTTTCTCTTTTTTTTCATACTTTTTCACACTTCTTGGAAATCTTGCCACTGCTTACCTATTGGCTGAGGGGAGAGTTTCTGTCGGTGCACCTAATTGGTTGTTTTGCAGATTAGTTGCCTCAAATATTTTTTTTTTATGGGCACTTTTATAGATTTTCCAACCAGTAGGAGCAATTGCGGTTGCTCTGCCCCTACTTTGAATGTTACATGTCCTCATGCAACCCCACACTTGTTACTCAGCACATATGAACAAATGTACCACAGTTCTCCTAGGCCCTAAAGCTAGGTGTATCATGGTTTTTCTTGGTTTATCAGCTTGTATTGTGCTAATTATTCAATAAAAGGCTACAAGGCTCAAAGGGGCTAACAAGGGTCAAATGTTCAAGGTAGGCTCATATGGACATGTAAGCTAAATACACAAGGAATGCCTCAATCATATCATGCGTCATATACAAAGGTAAAAGTGCAATGCAGAGAATCAGGCAAGTTCTAGACTTGAACACTAGTGAGTGTATACACAACAAAGAAAGGAATGGCATGTAGTGTTGCCATCCTATAAAAGGCTCAAATCTTACCAGGTAATATCATCCAATTAATTGAAACATGCTAGGATCTATAAAATGCTCAATCAATCATAATGCCATAAATAATCAAACACAACATTTCACATTGCACAAATCAATCATCAACTAGTCTAATTTATCCCCTATTCATGAATTTCCACAATTATTACACAGTTAAAACTACTATCCTAGACAAGCAAAACTTTCCCACCCCACACTTAAAGAAGTGCACCAGCCTCGGTGCACAAAACAGGGCAAGAAGAAAAATAAAGAAGTAAAACAAATAAAGAAAAGGAAAGAAAAACTCACAAACGGTGGGTTGTCTCCCACCTAGCCCTTTTGTTTAATATCCTTAAGTTGGACGGATGACGGTCGTCTCATGGAAGATCATGTTTGAACTGGTCCAGAAACATCCACCAAAGTTTGCTGCGATAGCCTCCACCTGGATCCCATACTATATGAGTCATGTCATGGCCCTGGAAACCATGTTTCTATTGGGAGCCAAGCATTGAGATCTTCCATCGATGCCGTGAAGCTTTGAGGCTTCGCCTTGGCTTGGTCATCCAGCAGTTAACCACTCCAAGTGGAGGTGGATGAAGGTTTCCACTAAGAGGCTTCTTAAACTGTCCCTGTACATGGTCTAACCTTCCCCTAGTAGCAGGAAGAAAGTCTCCAAGCCCTTCACATATGGCCCGCAACTGGCCATCAGTCTCCAAGTGAGCATACTGACATGGTCCAAGGAGAGGGACATGTGTCTCAAGGTGCAGCTCGAGTGGTGGTAACTGATAAGCTAGGAGAGGGGATGATGGGAGTAACGGAATAGATGGGGGAATTTAGGCAGAACAGCAGGCTCAACCAACATCTCTACCACACCAGGAGTAACACAAGTGATATGTGCTTCTTTCTTCGGTCGTGGCTCCTCAAACACCACCTCAGTATCAGATTCATCATCAAGAATGACACGTTGGGGTGACTCTTCTACCAAAACCTCTGAAGACCCACCATCATCAATGATGTCAGATGGTGGGGTTTCACACACAACCTCATTATCTGGGCAGTGGTTCTCCTCGTGCCCACTAGATGTAGCCATGGTTTCTCTCAACTCTTGCAAATTAGCACGCACCTCCTTCATCTCCTGCATTATCTCCTGTAGCCACATCGCCAGCACCTCTCGGGAAGGGTTTTGAGTTTGTTGTTGGCAATGGGGAGGTTGGTATAAGGGTTCTAGTGAGGGTTGGCAATATGTAAGCTCTGGTGAATAAGGATATGGTGGGTATGAGTCATGTGGGTATGGTTGAGGTTCGTGTGGTGGCGGTTGGTGTGTTTCTGTAGGATGGGGGGAAGAGAGTAAGGCTCGAGGTAAGGTTGGTAGGGGTAGAATGGTAAAGTCATCACCCCACAACGGCTCAAGTGGTCTTCCCATTGTTGTTCAGACAACTTGACGACGTTGTACGACAAGGTATGCAATACCCTCTGAATGGTGTCCCCAGGTAGCCTCTCCAATTCCCCCATCCTTCGATGGTACCTTTGTCGAAAACTTTCAAAATCCGCTCCATTACCTGAAAAGCAAGGAACACTAGACCACTACGAACTAGAAAAATTGTTAGAGTACATGATAGCACATTTGAGGGACAAAATTAAACGGAAAAAAATTAATTTTTTTATAGGAAAGAAAAAAAAACAAAAAGGAAAAAAACAGAATTTTTTTTGGATAAAAAAATGAAAATGAAAAAAAAAGGAAAAAAGAATTTATTTTTTGGATAAAAAACGAAAATGAAAAAAGGAAAAAAAATTTGGATAGGAAAAAATTGAAAATGAAAAAAAAGAAAATTTTTTTTAAAAGAAAATAACAAAAGCAAGAAAATAAAGAATTAACAAAAATAAAATGATAAAAAGAAAAAAAAA
>QANU01047336.1:4766-22266 GCA_003254905.1 Nissolia schottii | reverse complement strand
TTCGAATGTCCACTGAAGAACTTAACATTTTGGCTTTCCTACATGTTCCAACAAGCTTAGAACCCTAGAAAGTTGTTTATGTGAATAACTGTTGATTTATGAGGTGTTGTGAGGAAGCATGCATCATAAGGGTAGATAACTAGAAGCCATCACCTAACGTTTAAAAAGAGCATATTTGAACTCTAGGGAACAATGATTTGAACACCAGCATCGACCCAATGTTATAATAAAACAAGAAAGAAGAATAAAGCTTAGAATCTACAGTCCAGTCAGTCGTCTAGTACGTCCCCAAGTGTGGATGAAGAGTCACTATCCCCAAGTGTGGATAGGTCCCTAAGTGTGGACAGGTTCCCAAGTGTGAACCAAGTAAGACTATCCTCAAGTGTGGATAACATGAGTCAGATCCCAAGTGTGAGCAAAGTCAGTCTATCCCCAAGCATGGATAGGAGGTCCCCAAGTGTGGACAACATGAGCCCGTTCGCAAGTGTGAACGATGTATGTCCATCCCCGAGTGTGGATAGGAGGTCCTAAGTGTGGACGTAGCATCACTATCCTCAAGTGTGGATCGGAGGTCCCCAAGTGTGGACGTAGCGTCACTATCCCCAAGTATGGATAGGTCCCCAAGCACGGACAAAGTGAGTCTGTCCCCAAGTGTGGATAAGCAGATAGGTCAAGAAGGTCTAGGAGGTATGTGAGTAAGTAAGCATGTATATGTACGTATGTGATGGGACTTGTCGAGTGAAATAACATCACGAGACTGCCGTCTAGAGTATAAGTTATGTGGGCGCGTGTTCGTAGGACACGATACCTAGACGATTGGGGTTAAAAAAGCATGAACCCATAGGTAATGTCAAGACTAGAGAATCCCAGTCACCTAGTAAAGTAGATAAAGCCGTTCAGAACCTAGACAAAGATAATAATCAGTAGGGTTTTAGTATGCATGACACCTAGAGATCTTCTGAGTGGCCTGGAAGATAACGGAATAACGAAACGATAGGTAATGCCAGGGACTCCCACTGAGGACGAAGAGGTCTCACCCCACTCCTTATGGGTCCAGGTGTCCAAAGTGAATGGATTGACGAGCGAGATGCGTGGTAGGCGACGAACGACGGCAGCAGGACAGTTCCAAGGCCAGAGCAAAGTGACGATGTTCGCGTTAGGGCAATAGATGTTTTGTATTATGATATATGACCCTTGATAACTTTTTGTGTAAATACTTATTAATAAGCAATGTGTAGTTATATATTGGACCTTGGTTGTGCTTATATGTATATTTATACTCCTCCTGGCTTATTACCACCTTAACTGCCAGATACATTAGCGCTTGTATATATATATATATATATATATACTTCCTTGATCATACACGGCTCCTAGTTTGCAAACTGATACAGTAAAAGAATCAATTTCAAAATGGTCCATATTTTCAAGTAAGAAATATTTGACAAGAGAAAAGTAGGGGCTAAAAGTAACCCCACCAAAGCAGAAAACAACCTAATGAGCATTGTTTACGACGTACGGGTAAACAGTTAGCTAGGGTGTTTCAAGAGAAGCTCCCGCCGTATGACAAAGACGGGGAAATCGATCCAAACTCATGGCCACCCCAACCTCGGCAACACTTTTACCGCCGGGGAGCGAGGAAGCGAGTCAACCAGCTCTTCTGCCCCAGCTCGCCCCACGAACCCACGGCGCGAAGGCAGGACCATCCACGACACACCGAGACTGGCCCGTCACCCCAGAGATCTCCCGAGAAGGCGAGGGGGAGGATGATTCCTCTATTCTCGACTCCACCACAGTTGTCACAGAGGATACGGAGGATAAGGTCCCCATGGAGACAGACTCAGAGGAGGAAAAGGAGGAAGAAGACCCGGATGAGGACCCAGAGGATGACTCAGAGGAACTGTGACAGGGAACCAGCTGCTTTGACCAAGTCTCCTGTGATTTTTGTTAGCGGCATGTTTTGTTTGTTGTATGTTGTTTCGGATAATGTATGTACGGAACCTATAGGTAGGGTATATGTGAACTAGGTATCAATGTAAATGATGAAACAACAAAGGTATATACAGTATCCACTATGTATGATATTGTAAGTTAAGTGCTGATATGAACCATGGACCCCTTGTGATGTATGCTCTGTATAACCGCATACTGCTAATTTAATTAGACTTAGATGCGATATATGCATATCGAGAATACTATACGAATCACCTCATGAACGGCTCTTAATTTTAAGATGGGGAAAGCTAATTAAGAAAATTTTAACCGGGTCCATATTTTGGGCAAAGGACTATTTTTCAACGGTAATAAGGGACTATAAGTATTCCCACCAAGCAGATAATAACCTAGGGAGCAGGATCTACGACTTAAGCGTAAAGCTTGCTAGCTAGGATGTTACACTAATGTTGCTAAAACAACCAATGATTGGTATAGAGTGCTTAAACAAATTATTGAATTGGAATATACATACAATGGTCCATCTCATCGTGTTTTACTTTTCTACTATGATTGGTGTGATCCTAACTAAACTCGGACTCACCCCGACTACAAGACCATCGAGATTAATCTTACACGGTGGTACAGGGGGTATGATCCGTTCATTGTTGCTGAAAGAGCAAGACAAGTCTATTACGCAAACTATTCGGCAAGTAGCTAATCAAGTTGGAAAGCTGTGATGGAATGCAAACCAAGTAGTCGAATTGAGTTTGATGACACCGAATCTTCAGACAATACATTTGATAAGCATATCAACTGCTGGAGCCTATCCCATCAACGATAATTATTGAGTCTTCGAACCCTACAACATTAGCCAGCAATACATTTGATGATCACCCTAACATTGTTGAACTCCCTAACCTCCAACAACATGCAAGTGATCAAGAAGTAAATGTTTATAATGACAGCAACGAAGAAGAAGAGTTCGATTATGAACTTCGTTTTGAAAGTAACAATGGCGATTTTTAACTTTTAAAATAGTATATGTAATTATTTGACAATTTGTAACACAATTTCAATTCAATATTAGGTATAATTTTCTTATTAAATTCTATTACACAAATTCATTTTTTTAATTAGTAGTTAATAATTCATAAGGATAGAGTACTATTTATGTGTTACAATTAATAGATAACTATTTGGTTGTATATTCTATATAATTATTTATTATATTTAATAAAAACAATAATTTAATTAATTATATATACATCTATTTAATATAATCATGTACTATTTGTATTAAATGAAGGTATATTAAGTAAAAGATAATTAGTGTTATTTAGGACTGAGAAGCGGACAAGTATTACAGGTTAAGTAAAAATATCAAAATAAAAAAATTCAACTAATGTTTTTTCCCCATAAGGAGACAACTTGTTTGAGCAGGGGAGAATACTTATGTTTTGACAAAATGTTTTATTTTACACCTCATCATTTTTTTAGGAGAATAAAATACTATCTCGCCATTTGAAGGGGGGACACACTAGTCTTTTACCTTAAAAAAAAAGGACAAGTTAATCTTTTAAATAGCTCATAATTTCTTAATTTTTTTAAAATGCACACGTGGACGATTAACTCGTTAACTTGACATTGATGGACTATATAAAGGTTAAGACATAAAGGAAAACATACAAGTACCTTAAAATAACGTCATTCTATATTAATACAGAGCTAAAAAAGCCAATTTAACGAATTATCCATTTTTGTATGCATTTTGGTCAAATTAAGAAATAGTAAATTATTTAAAGTATTAATGTATTTTTTTTGTTTTTTTTTATGGTGTGACAAACGTGTTTAAATAATGATGAGTTTTTTTTTCCTTAGAAATGATAGGGGCAAATCGGGTAATTCTCTCTTATATGTTTTAGACAAGATATTATAGGAGTCACGGTCACACTTGTGATTTGTGAACGCATGCGCTTTCACACCAATAGAGTACGACGGAGCCAAAAGTAGTGTCTTGGTGGGTCATATGATGGCCATGTTGCTCTCTGATTTTCAAAGCAAATGACGCTAAGCGAATGACGTAACTGGTTATTTTCCCTCTGTATCATTAAATGCTCCGCAAATAGTGACCATACACGTTTTATTAGTGCTGTACTGTTCTGAATTTGACAGATGGAATTAAATGCGCCGAAGGTATGAAAAAGACAAACCCTAAACCCCAAACACAATTACATAATCTTTCGGATTCTTTTCACGCGTCACTCTTTTTTATTATACATATAAAAATTAATGTATTTAAATAATTTTATGGATGTATTAATATTTAAACATATTAAAAAAATTAAAAATTACAAATAAAATAGATCGAGAAAAATAACATTTTTAGTTAAGTGAGAAATATTTTTATGTTAATGAAATATGTTTAAGTTTAATTTGGTAATACTGTGACTTTTTTAAAATTGTTGAATTCTTGAATCTATAAAAGTTACTCTAAAAAAAATTATAGTAGTATTATTTATTAGGAAAATAAAATAGTAGCTCTCAATATATTTTAAAATTATTCTTTATATATAAGGGTTAATGCTTTACTTAATCCTTAAAAAATATCTCAATGCCCTAAAAAAAAGTGTTAACATAATCTCTGAAATTTTAAAACATTGTTCTTGTTAGCCCTTGAAATTTAAAAAAACATACCAACAAAGAGACTAACTAGACAAAATTTTGAAATTTCAAAGACTATATTAACATTTTTTTTTCCATGAACCACTTATGACACCAAAATATTTGTTAGGGACTAACTTGAACACTAACCCAATAAACATAAACACTGAAGAAAGTAACAATTATTATTAAAATTTAAAATAAGATTAATATTTTAATTTTTACGATAATACAAATAAGTTCTGAAAAGTTACTTATGAGACCTTATAAAAGCACCCCTAACTTTTAAAAGTTAGCAACAAAAGAACCCCATATTTTTATTTACCAAACGTAAAAAAGAAAACTTATTTATGAAAACTTATTTATGCTTTTGAGAGCATAAATAAACATATCTCTTGAAAATCTTTAACAAACCAAACCTTAACGTGTGCTTGATGAACATTATCAATCATTAATTTTTAGCTTTTGTATGTATTTTAAACATTTTCAATTCAAATAAGTGGTTAATAATGTTCATGGGGCATAAATTAAATGTGTTTTATGAGCATGCAAATATTTATCACTTAGACACACTTTAAAAAAATTAGACTTCAATATTTCAAAGAATTTTTTTTACTCTATTTATTTTTTTTAAAATGGCTTAAGAGTGCTATTTTTTAACCTAACTTATTTTTTTACCCATTATTTTATACATACATTTATCAAAATATGAGAAAATAGATAATTAAGAGTTTATAAATTTTAACTTCGAGTTGAGAAGTTGAATAAATAATGATCTGAACAAAGAAATTCATAACAAAACATAGTACTAAAGTACATCTAGACACGGTGCATTCTACTTGAAAATAGAGCACTCTACAAATTAATGACAATATAGATATTTGGTTCATGTCATGAGCCGTACATGTTTAACTTTTACCGAAGGATATGTAATGTCCAAACCAAAATCGAGGGGGAAAAAAACGAAAAGAGAAAAAAAATGGAAACGGAGTATATATATTAATATCATCTACTATTTTTAAGGGTATCGTTATACATTATAGAAATTATTGATGATTTTTAAGCAATATATTCTATCTTCTCGAAAAGAAAAAGGAAATGTAATCGGTGGGAGCTCTCAATTAGTAAAGAGTACCATTGTCATTCAGTTGTAATATACAAGACTAAAACTAAATTAAAAAAAAAATATCAATTGATAAATAATGTATTCTTTTAGTCTTAACCAACTTTTGAGCAAGATCATTAATTTCATTAATATTTGAGAATTGATTATCAAAACACATCAAATATAAAATTTTCTTTGTCAAAAACTTATTAGAAAAAAAAACGGATAAATAAAATTGTGTAAAACGAATCAACTTTTCTTTGTCAAATGCAAAAAAATAAATCACTTAGACTCAAGCAAGCTACAAAGAAGTAGTTCAATGTCACCTTGGTAAAGCAATTGTTGAGCTCTTGAAGTTGTCTATCAATCTCTTGATAAAAATAGTTTTTTAATTATTATATAATTATTATATTAAAAAGAATAATTATTGAACTAAGTTTAATTTTAAATTTTTACCAAACACATTGTTGCCAGTATCTCACAATTTATTTTTCATCAAGCACAAGTTGAAAATAAAACTTGAAATATTGACAATGCTCAACTTAAATTTTCAGCCTAAATAATCGTATCGAATATACTTTAATTACGCGACATTCTTAATTACGCGAAATCTTTATAAGGGGAAAAAATCAGGATGTTACAAGCTTACCCGAGTTTACCCAGAAACGAGCTTACATGCGAGTCGGCTCGATTTTACTACCTTGGAACGTAAACTGGTACGAGTTTACGAGTTAAAACGTGATTTCGGTAACCATGGCGGCAAGTGCTCCCACAATGCGAATCTGTCCCTTATCCCTGGTCTAAGGTTCCAACCTCATTGCCATCGTTGTACTTAAAAAAAAAAAAAAAAAAACACTTTCGAAGATTAATTAACAATGCTCAAGATGAAATTTTCTTGCCGTACAATTAATCTTCTAACCCTGCGCTAACCCACTTCTCGGCCCATTAAGTCATTCTCAACGGAATATTTTTCTATAAATACCTTCGTTACTCGGTTTCTTATTCCTCACAAGCAACGCTGATCCTGTGGATCTCACCAATTGGCCCAAAAAGAGCAGTGTTTGTGGCATTAACACATTAAATAAAGAACAATGATTCTTGGTGGCGGACTCTTCAACAGGGGCCATAAGATCAAGGGCACTCTGGTGTTCATGCCCAAGAATGTGTTGGACTTGAATGACCTTGTCTCATCTACCAGCGGTGGTGTAATCGGAGCTGCCGGGGGTCTCTTCAGCGCCGCCACCGACATAGTTGGCGGCGTCGTTGACGGCGCCACTGCCATCTTCAGCCGTAACGTCGGCATACAGTTGATTAGTGCCACCAAGACTGATAGTATGTTTCTTTCTCTCTTTCTTTGTTGTATGTTTGTTAGTTAATTTCCTTCATATCAATTCTTTCAATACGTAAAAGAAACGAGAAAATTGTGCACATACAACTCTTTCATATGATGTTGATATCCACGCATGAATAAAAATAAAGGGGAGAGTATGTGATTTGACTGAGAGAAAATAAGTTCAAAATATTAAAATATAATAGTACCGATACATTTTTTTTTAACAAGGATCAATACTTTCTTTCGTAAAGGTTGATTCCATTTGGCATTGGCAAAACATTCATTGTCATTTTCCTCACTTTTTTAATATTTGGCATGTATTTATGGTCTAAAACTAAAAGAACTGAATCTAAATGTACGTAATATTTTTCTCACGTCCTTCGATATTCATCAATACTTAAATTAGTGTATGGTATTTATACATTAAGCCATAGGTATATAAAACATTTGCCTTGATTTATATATACTATGTTTGCACATCTTAAATTCACAAAACATTTTCCTAAAATCATAAGAATCGCAGTTTGTAAGTTTAAGTTCAGGAAATAATTATGTAAAAAGTTAATAGATTCGGTTCAAATTACAAAATATAGGTGAAGGCTACGGGACATCCTAAAAAATAGAGGTATAATATTTTTTAAAAAATTAATTAAACTAAGAAAAAAATTAATTTCATCTATTTTGATTTAAGTTTCATTATAAATTTTATATTTAGATTCACTTTTTTTTTTCTTAATTTGACATCAAATCTTATTCTTAAAATTTATTTATTTTTTTATTTTCGTAAACAACTACCTTAATATGCAAATTCTTTCTTTAGATGAAAAGATAATCATGTTTGGAAATAATAATATTTTGGATCGAATAAAAAATAATTAAATTTAAATATAATATGCTTAATTAGGTGAAAAAATTAATTTTAATTGGTTAAAAAAAAAAAAGAAGTATCATATCTCATTGTTTTAGAGGCACGGTAGTCTTCACTTAGGCCATGTGTATTATTTTTTTAAAAAAAATTGTAATTTGGATACTTGTTCCTACGTACGGAACAAAAATTTCAAATTTAAGGTCGTGTGAAGGAAAAACATCAACAAAAAAAGAACTTTTTCCCTCATATTGAGTTGTCCATCCTTATGCCAGATTAATTGATTATGCCAGATTAATTGAAGTTAAAAATTATAGATACTAGTTATTTAAACAAAAAGTATAATTCCATCACAAATTCTCCCTTCTTTTTTTAGCAATTATTTATTTCATTTTATTTTTGTATAATCTTTTTTTTTTTATAGGAAATGGCAATGGAAAAGTTGGAAAGCTAACTTATATGGAGAAACATCTTCCAACTTTGCCCACATTGGGAGCAAGGCAGGATGCATTCGATATTCATTTTGAATGGGATCCTGATTTCGGAATTCCAGGAGCTTTTTACATCAGAAACTTTATGCAATCTGAGTTCTTCCTTGTTAGTTTGAAGCTTGAAGACATTCCAAATCACGCAACCATTAACTTTGTCTGCAACTCATGGGTTTACAACTTCAAACGTTACAAAAAGGACCGTATTTTCTTTGCAAATGATGTAAGCCTTTTTAATCCAACAAGCCGGTCATATAATTTACACACTATTAATATATTTTTTTCCTAACGTTTTCAATAATGTTTAGTTCAATTTGTTTTCGTATCAATGGAGAGACTAATAAGGAGTGTAATGATTACTTTTAAGAGATCCTTGTTTAAAAATTATTTTAGAAGAGAGATAGTGAAATGATTAAGAAGGATCACCTTATCTCCCTTTGTCACTAAAAACCTCCATTTTGTGGCCCTTCAAATCAAGGGGCCAGAGTCAAGGATGGAAATGGGTTCATGTCCCGTCCCTTTCTTAATCAAAACATCTAAGCAAAGGAATGACATAACTTTATTCACTCCCTTCCCTTTCATTATTAGCCTCTCCCCTTCTCTCATCTATAATACTCTCAAACCCATCCTCAACGATAAACCCATTAGCAACACCTTTTAATTATTATATTTTTTGTGATTTATTTATTAAATTATTTACAACTTGGTTAATATATTTTTTTAATGTCTAAATGCGAAACTTCTTTTTTATTTTGCTTGCGTATTATTAATTCTTGCATCTATTATCTAAAATTTTGGATGCCTCACTGTATTGTAGACCTATCTTCCAAGTGAGACTCCAGCTGCGTTAGTTAAGTACAGAGAAGAAGAATTGGAAAATTTAAGAGGCGATGGAACAGGGGAACGGAAGGAATGGGATAGGATCTATGATTATGATGTCTACAATGATTTGGGCAACCCAGACCAAAATGCTGATCTAGCTCGCAAAATTCTTGGAGAGTCTAGCGACTACCCGTACCCGCGTAGGGGAAGAACTGGCAGAAAAGCAACAAGGAAAGGTTCGAAATTATAATTTTTTAATATGTTGTGGTTATATCATAGATAATCGAATTTGTTTCAACGACATTGTGCCACAACCATATTAATAACAAGCAGAGTTTAATTATAACTAATTGGATGCAAATGTCATATCTTTTATAGATCTTAGTTTTCTTTTTGACAATGTGATTTCAGTAAATAGCTATTATTGTTGTTGCTATTATAAACGCTCTTATATTGCCTGTATGACATAATTGCACATGTCCAACATGAAGAAAACGGTGAATAAATTGATGTAGCTAAGTAGTTGACTTTGTTAGTCACGGTAGTTATTGAATCTAGCATTTAATCAATTATGATATGGTCCTGAGTTATTATATAGGGCCCCATCGTCACCTTTGTATAGTAAGGCTTGTATTTGACAATGTTATGTATTATTATATACATACTATCTTGATTTTCTGCTTGACAATGTAAATTTAGTACATAGATGTTGTTCTTGCTGTTATTATAAACGTTACTATATTGTACTTACCCTATGTTACTTAATTTATCAATTTCTGATAATTTTTATAATTAAATTTATTAAATTTTATTATCATTCTATGATCTAATATGACATATTAAAAGATTATATGATCTAATGTAATAAATTAATACTTTCAATACAATATTTGTAGAGAGGTGCATCGCAAGCTCAAATGGTCCGCAAATCTCTAAACGTCTTATAAATTGGCTCTTTCAATGATTTGACCAACGAAAAATTTATTATGATCATATAAAACATGAAATGATTACAAAATTTGATGAATTCAATTATAAAAATTATTAGAAATACATGAATTAAGTGACACAGGGCATTTATATTCTCTTCTGTTTCCAGAGTTATTCACTTGTTCTTTTATTTATTTCAATCTAATGCTAAACAGATCGTGACAGCGAGACACCAACATCAGTCGTCTATATTCCCAGAGATGAGAACTTTGGTCACTTGAAGTCATCAGACTTCCTTACTTATGCAATCAAATCCGCTACTCAAAATGTTATACCTCAGTTTCGATCTGCATATGGGTTGAACAATGAGTTCGATAGCTTCAACGATGTGCGTGCACTATTTGAAGGTGGACTTTACCTTCCCACAAATGCAATTAGCAAAATTAGCCCATTACCGGTGATTAAGGAAATCTTCCGCACCGATGGTGAACAATTCCTCAAGTTTCCACCACCTAAAGTCATCCAAGGTCTACTACGTAACACACGGCACTTACAAAAATTCACATCACATAATTTCGTTACGTGCTCCATGATGGAGGAACACTTCAATGTTTGTTGAAGTAATCTAATTTAGCAATTGTTATTAACTTTTCTAGAATTTTTTTTTGGAGCAGTTAGCAAGTCTGCATGGATGACTGACGAAGAATTCGCAAGAGAGATGCTTGCCGGTGTAAACCCTGGCTTGATTAGCCGCCTTCAAGTAAGTGGTGTGTTTTTTAAAAGGATTAATTAAGTTTTTAGCCCCTGTAAAATTGAAAAGTTTGGTTTTAGTCCTTCAATGAAATTTTTAGTCCCGGTAAAATTTTGAAGTTTAAATATAGTCCCTCAGTGAAATATATCTACTAACGGTCACGTCATCACCGTTAACCTCAGTCATCCACAGGGACTAAAATCAAACTTCAAAATTTTACGGGGCCTAAAAATTTCACTGAGGGACTAAAACTAAACTTTTTCAATTTTACAGGGACTAAAATCTTAATTAACCCTTTTTAAAAAGAGCAATCCTCCTTACATATTCAATTATATTTTCTTAATATGCGATATCTTATGAAGACTTTTTGTTCTCTTTCCATGTAATATTCTTCAATGAATATTGGTAGGAGTTTCCACCACAAAGCAAGCTAGATGCCACAATCTATGGTGATCAAACTAGTACAATAACTAAAGAAGACTTGGAGATTAACCTAGATGGACTCACGGTAGATGAGGTAACGATATTTATGTGTTTTGTAAAAAAATTAATACGTAAATACATCATGCTATAGATTCGTACATAAATCCGAATTGCATGTGATTCAAGGCCACAAGATAAAGTGACTAAAATAATATTTGATGTAACAGGCACTTCATGGGCACAAATTATTCATATTAGATCACCATGATGCATTCATGCCATACTTGGAGAGGATAAACAACCTACCTTCCTCGAAGGCTTATGCCACCAGGGCAGTCCTGTTCTTGAAAGACGACGGGACTTTGAAGCCATTGGCCATTGAATTAAGTTTGCCATATTCTAATAGAGATAAGTTTGGTGTTAAAAGTGAAGTCATCTTGCCTGCAAACGAGGGTGTTGAAAGCACAATTTGGCTACTAGCCAAGGCTTACGTTATCGTAAATGACACATTCTACCATCAACTCGTGAGCCACTGGTATGATTCTTTTCATTAGGATCATTGTTAGCATATTTGGCCACCACTAAATATATGAAGCGATTCCTAATTACTTCTATGTTCTTTTCGTGAGATCTCATAGGTTAAATACCCACGCGGTGATTGAGCCATTTGTCATAGCAACAAACAGGCACCTTAGTGTGGTCCATCCCATTCATAAACTTCTACTGCCTCACTATCGTGACACGATGAACATCAATTCTCTTGCGAGATCATCCTTAGTTCAAGCGGGTGGCGTTATAGAGGAAGCATTTTTGGCTGGACGTTATTCTGTGGAGATGTCTTCAGTAGTTTACAAGAATTGGGTTTTCCCTGATCAAGCATTACCCGCTGATCTTATCAAGAGGTAATATTTAATAGGGTTAATTAAGTTTTTAGTCCCTGTAAAATTAAAAAGTTTGATTTTAGTCCATCAGTAAAAGTTTTTTATTCTGTAAAGTCGTTGACGTGGCGTCCCACGTGGACTCGTCACGTAACATAACTCGATTTTTTTGTTTGATCCATGACCCGGTCTAACCCGACCCGGTGTTTGAAAGTTTTTTTTTTTTGGTTGATCAATTTAAATTGGGGATTTAGGTTTTTTTAAATTGGTTTTTTTTATTTAAAAAAAAAAACCGAGTCGGGTCAGACCGGGTCATGGGTCAAACAAAAAAATTGGGTTATGCCACGTGACAAGTCTACGTGAGACGCCACGTCATCACCGTTAACTCCAAACATCCACAGGGACCAAAATCAAACTTCTAAATTTTACAGGGACTAAAAACTTAATTAACCCTATTTAATAACTATAATGTGTTTGATAATGGAATTAATAATACAAAAATAAACACACACTGATGATGGGACAAATTATAAATGATCAATAACAAGCTATTGTTTCTCTTTCTTCCCATTGATACAGAGGAATGGCAGTAGAGGATCCATCTTCCCCCCACGGTCTTCGCCTTGTGATAAAGGACTATCCTTATGCAGTTGATGGGCTAGAGATATGGGATGCCATAAAGACATGGGTCCAAGATTATGTCTCCTTGTACTATGCCACAGATGATGCGGTTAGAAGAGACTCTGAGCTCCAAGCTTGGTGGAAAGATGTTGTGGAGAAAGGTCATGGAGACCTGAAAGATAAGTCGTGGTGGCCTAAGATGCAGACTATGGAAGAGCTTATTCAATCATGCACCATCATCATATGGATTGCTTCAGCTCTCCATGCAGCTGTCAATTTTGGGCAATACCCTTATGGAGGTTATATCTTAAACCGCCCAACTCTTAGTAGAAGATTCATTCCTGAAAAAGGAACTAGGGACTATGATGAGATGGAGAAAAACCCTCAGCAAGCTTATTTGAGAACAATTACGGGAAAGCAACAAGCCCTTGTTGACCTTTCAGTGATAGAGATATTGTCGAGGCATGCTTCTGATGAGGTCTACCTTGGGCAAAGGGACAATCCTGATTGGACATCTGATTCACGGGCAAAAACAGCCTTTGGCAAGTTTGGAAACAAGTTGAAAGAAATTGAGATTAAAATCACAGAAAGGAATGAAGATCCAAGTTTGAGCAACCGTCTTGGACCAGTTAAGATGCCTTACACTTTGCTTATTCCTTCTAGTGATGAAGGGCTGACTTTCAGGGGAATCCCCAACAGCATTTCTATATAATCAACATTAGTGTGTGGTCCTTTGAAATTGTTCCTTCCAATAAAAAAAAATGTTGGTATTTCTATCTAGTTAAGTTAGTTTGTGGTTCTTCACAACTATTCCTTCGAATATCATGTTCATGTTTAAGTCATATTGTATTTAGATGCTTCTTGTACTCTGATATATAAAGAGAGCATCATCAATTTGCTCCCAAGTCTTCATTAATAGTTATATACTTAAGTTCATCTATGTATAATTGTCGTCTATATGCGTTTATGGGCTATATTTGATTGTTTATCATTTTCAATAAAATCCCCACCTAATATATAATTACATAAATTAATACATACATACATATAAATGAAAGGAAAATAAAAGGATTGAAGAAGAAAGATATCAATGTTTTGCAATGCATTTTGTATTGGTATAAAATTACAATATATGGTTAGTATAATGGGATTGTTTGTGTGATACTCTAAGCAAACCTTAAAAGTAGGACGTAGGACACCTAGCAAACTCGAGATGGCCCATCTGAAATCAAAAAGCTGACTTTTGCCTGTTGAAGCTTCAATGATAGTGCAACTCAGGCATAATTACGTTGTTAGGCGTAATTGTTACCTTTGCTCCGTAGTGGAGCCAGTATACTCTAGTAGTTCATTTAATTTGAGTTAGTATGCATAACCACCTAAAAATCGTTATCGACGATTGATTCCATTGCGAAAATCTCTCAAAAATATTTTTCATAAAAACATGGATTTTGACTTATGAAAACATAACTAAAATTTTGTTTCTATATAAAAACATTTAAATAAACTCTTACAATTTTTCTTAGAAAAAATGAACATAATTATGCATTTTAAAATAAGTGACTAGTCTGAAGATCCAGCCTATGTACAGTTAAGGCACTCTAGACTCATAATGTAAACATTATATAAAAAAAAGCAAACACAAACCTATAGATAGATGCACTGCAAGGTGATTGCTTACTCAAGAAACTAATGTCGCTACAATTGACTCTAAAAATCATAACTGTCATGAAACAATTTCTATACCATAATCTGTATCTGGAAGGCAATGTGAAGGGTAAATACTTTGGGGAAAGACTCAGTGAACGATAGACCCCACAACCACATGGGACATTACATAGAACATGACACACACATGAAATACATAAATATTGTACATGACAATAAAATGTTAAAACATCTTTTTCATAATACTTTAATAATATATGAATAAAATTATCATGGTAAAACTATAAAACCATTAATCATAATAAATCTCTTTGAACTTAGGGAGGTATCTTAATAGACAGATCTCGAGCATTATGATATTGCTTAAATAACTATCCGAGCACTATTGTCTCGATAGCTAAACTAAACTGACTATCATAGTACCTCGGTCTTGATAGCTGAGCTGACTGACTATATCTGAGCGCCTCGATCTCAATAGATTAACTAATTTACTGGGGATTCATGACCTTGCCACTTTAACTGATTATATAGTGGTATACCAAAGATCAACGTAGGTTGTCATTGACTAAAATTTTATCTTAGATATAACTTGTACACCCCACTTTTCTTTGTATTCATTATATGTTGCATAAATAATTATATAAATTATTTATATATCTTCAAGAGGCTCAATCAGACCATTGAGGGTCAACCTTGTGACTTGGGTACGGTTTAAAAAGGGTAAAGCCCTTTCCTGAGCCTCTAATTGTCTTTTAAGCCCCGGTTGGCCCTGTTGGTCAACCAATGACCCCGTTAACTTCAAATTTGTGCTTGGCTATCCAAAGGATGCCTTGGGATGGAATTATATGTTATCCTAAGCACCTTAAATATCCTTATCTCAAATTAGAGTCGTCTTAGAAAATTTTTGCCGATACGAAAACTCGGGTAACTGTTTTGGCATTACGCATGGTCTTTGGAACCCGAATTCAATTTCCTTTTTATCTAAGGTTTGTTTAAGGCCAAGGCATGTATTAAACCTTTTATTAAAGAGAAATTATTCATTCTACCTTTTTCAAGTCCATTTTAATTTTATAGAGCCAAAACGTCTCTTTTTAGTGGCTCGAAGCACCCCGAATCACGCGTTAAGCCTACGCACGACACCCTGACGGGCTACCTCACATGCACAATGACACGTGGTGGGACATATGTTGCCATGTATGCACCCCCAGTCGACTAAGGCCACTGGCCATGCAATGGACAAAGCATTTAATCTCCATTCATTTAATTTCTTTGATTATGTTTACAAAATTAAAGTTTCCTTCAACATCTTTTCCAAATTCTTAGGGAAATTTCAGTTCCTACCTCTCCAAAATCAGCTACTTTAGCTACAACTCCTCTCTTCATCCAAGCCATCTTCTTCTTTTCATCCTCCTCTTCACCTCATGGCTACCCTAAAGCCACCATCACTACCTCACGACCACCAAATAACAAACTGTCCAACATCCTCAAGAACAACCTTCACCTCTATCTAAACCACAACATTCAACCTCCTCATCACACCTTGGTCAAGCTTCAAGTTCTCACCAAGTGGAGGCCAAAGCATTGAGTTGCTTGTGAGCTTTAGGTGGGTTTCTTGGCCCTGAAGACAACAGGTAGTTAGCCTTTAAGACAAAGGTTAAAGAGTTATTTTCTTACCTCTCTAAATTGTTGATTTTAATTATTAAATTTCATTCATATTTAAATCTGAATTGTGGTTTTTTTGGTTGGATTTGGTTGTGAGAAATTGGCTTAGGAAAGTATATGTCAAAAGCCTTATCTAGGAAGTTTAGAATTTTGAAAAAATTGTTGAGAATTGTTTTGGTTGGGTCTGTTTCTATATGCAGGAGATTTTTTCTTGAAAAACTACTCTCATTTTTTAAATCTACATTCAAAATTGAGTGGGGGTGTTAAGTTTTAAAAAGCTTGGAATCCTCTATGAGTTTTTCGGGTAAATTGAGCTAAAACAATGTTTTCAGGTAAATAAAGGCAAACTAGGAATTTTGGAAATCTGGAGGCCAAATCTGGGAAAAATAACATGGAAAATGGATAAATGGATTTGGAACTATTGAAAACCATAGGGTAGATTCCCGAGTCTCTTTGGGTTCAATAAATGAAATTTTAGAGAAAATTGAGATTTTCAAGTAAAAAGGGAAAAATGGGAATTTTGGGGACCTCAGGAGGGAAATTCGGGAATTTTGTTAAAATTTGGACTTTTGTGGTAAAAATAGTAGGATCGCTGCCCGTGATGGAGTCCCGTACAGGTAAGAAGTAGAAGGACAACACAGACAAAGGAGACGAGACCAGTACCGGGCTACGTCGCAATGGCAAGCGACCTAGGAAAATTAACGCACTAAAACCAAACCAAAAGCTCACAACTCTTAGTCTTTGGTTGTAGATAAGACAACTAAATAATACCCTGGCTCTTCTGATGTATGTATGCTTGAGTGAATTTCAATGTGCATAGGATTTAATGTTAGCTTATTTTTTGTCTCTGATGGTTTTGTGTGGCTTAGAGAAGGGGAGGTTGAATCTAAGCAAGGATTTTTAAAAAAATTCTGTTCCTTTGAAATTTGTCTCCTAAAATTTCAGGAGATATCTCCTAGTTTTCTGGGAGACAAGTTTTCAAAAAAAAACTTAATTTCTCAAAAATAAAAAACTGAATAATTTTAAGAGCAGAGTATGTAAAAGATATAAGGGAAAGAAAATTCACACAGAGATTTATACTGGTTCGATTCCTTAACGGGAATCTACGTCCAGTTCTTCAAACGCCAAAATCAATTTTCTTTCACACCAAATTCAAGTACAAAGACAAAACAATAATTCCTTTCACTCAGGAATTTTTCAAACCAAAATAGAAACTTGAAGCAAACTCTTTCTCTCAAGCTCTCTGTTTCTCACCAAAACAATTCTCAAAAATATTTTCCAAACAATGAAGACACTCAACAATTTCAAACCAAGGTGTAGACCAAAATAATCAGAGATTGAAAGGTAGGTAAAACTCTTGG
>QANU01047276.1:0-14016 GCA_003254905.1 Nissolia schottii | reverse complement strand
GTGTTATTCCCACCATAGTAATATCCTCTGTTGACATTAGTATGACGGAATAACCTCGCACCCTCACGGTAGGCCCTGTCTGGACCTTCCTGCGGTGGGCTTCCACCTGCCGTGTGCCCCCTCGGGACCCTTCGACAGTGGGCGGATATTGTACCCCCACCTTAGCTTGCCCCCTTTCGACAATGCAAAGGTGTGGTAACCCCAGACCTCCAGGTATGCCATATCGACACCACCTGTGGCGGGCTTCCATCTTCAGTATGTCTTTCGGGCCTACTGAAATGGGCTTGTTGCTTGGCTCTCGCGATCACGGCCTTTTCAGCATTTGGCCTTTGGCCTTTTCAGCATTGGGCATTTGCCTTTTTTTTTTCAGCATTGGGCATTGGCCCTTTTCAGCATTTCTGTACCTGCAGCATGGCATACTTGTTCCCTATGGTTCATTTCAGAATCTTTACTTATCTCAGAGTTAATTCTAGTGTCTTTAAATCAGGTGTATCATGAATGCATGAAAGGCTACAGATTTCATCACAGATTACATATAATATGCATGTTCGGTACATTTCCTTCACATACAGCATATACTTCATAGAATTCAGCTACCAATCACAGATATAGCAATAAATACTGGACTATGTGCCTCAAGAGGAGTTCCACAACATTCGGGTCCCAAGCCGCTCAGCGAAAACTAGGGTTCGCTCAGCGGTTTGAGCTCGATCGCTCAGCTCTGAAAACATTATCGCTCAGCGACAGGAGTCTTATCGCCCAGCGGTAAGAGTTCCATCACTCAGCGGTCTGACAACTTTTTAAAATATCTCCACCGACTTTTATTCTTTAAGAAAATATCTTTTCGGACTTTCCATGTGGGCTTCAGATCGCTCAGCGGCATCTGCCTACCGCTCAGCGATGAAGTTCACGTGCCTTCCGCTCAGCGGCGCCAGAGCATCGCTCAGCGACCACTGGGCGAAACCTGAAAATCGAATGAACCATTTCTTCCATTTTCTCTCCTTTGCTTCCATGGAACCCTACATGAGTTTTACACATATTTCACACATAATAATCCTATCTAATCCAGGTCACAAGACCCTTCAGAATTATCTTCCTAAGCCCTAGCATCATTTCTAACATATTTCATCACAAAATCATTAAATCACATACACATGCATATAATCATATAAATACATAAACACTCATCCACCATCAAGAGGTGAGGAACTAGAGTTACCTACTTCCTCAAGAGCTTGTTGATGCTAGAGAAAAGATGAAATCAAGCCTTGCTTGCTTGCTTAATGTCCTCTTGACCTAGAATGAAAACCTTGGAGGATTATGGAAAAACCTAGGTTATGGAAACTTTGATTCACCGAGTGATGAGAGAATAATCTTACATGCTTGTCCTCTTGATGAAGTTAAGAGTGAATTAAGGTGATGAAAGCAAGGGATGATGATTGAACTTTGGGGGATTTAGAGTTTTGAGGTCTTGAGAGCTTAGGAGAAGAAAATGAAAGAACCTTAGTGCATGTGTGTATGTCTTCGGGTGTGTGTGTGTTTTCGTGGGGGAGAGGGCTGCCGTGGGAGTCTTTGAGCCTCTGGCCTAGAGTATTCTTATTTTCTCGATATGGTTTTGGTCGTGTTCGTTGAAACACCCTAGCTAACTGTTTACTCGTACGTAGTAAACAAAGCTCACTGGGTTGTTGTCTACTTGGTCGGAATACTTTAGTCCATAGTTATCTTTTGAAAATAGTAGTTGCTCAAGAAAATAAGGACCCGTTTTAAACTTTTCGCTTGTATCACATCAATACTAAAATAGAGCCATGCGTTGGAATAGAGCAAATATAACAAGGCAGATAACATTATCATAATTAGAACATGTAATATACATCCATTGGGTCCATCATATAAGATCACATAGTGTAAGATATACATAATATGTACATAGATCAAAATATCAAATACATAATCCAGAATACACAACATCAAAATACAAGGACTACTGGAATGCTACTCAGTATGTCCTTGGGCAAAATGTAATAAATATCTAACTATCTCCTAGCCGCTCATGGCTCAGCTGGCGGCTCATCTGCATCCTCAAAATAGGACTCATCATCTTCTGTACCTGAAGTCATAAAACAGTGGGAATGAGAACGGTAGGTTCTCAGTGCAAATAACTTTAGTTCCTGAGTCTCGTACCAGATTATGTCGGACTTCAGGCCGCTCAGAGATCTCTAAGTGAACATACATACTAAATATCCTACCAATTATTATCTGGCCTATCTGAACGGCTTTATCTGCTTTATTGTGTGATATGGGAACTACTCTTGTTTACTAAATTCTCGTGCTGATTAACATTTCGTGAAAACCATCTCGAGCGTGCTCTTGACGGTACGGCATAACAGCAGACCATACATTCAAGGTAATCAAACTGTGTAACAAAATATGTTCAGAGTACATTCAGCATAATAGAATCATCGGAATATGCATCACGTGGTCATCCAAAGTAAACATAACAGAATCAGCAGAATATATGTAGTAGAGTCATCAGTATAAACATGACAGAGTTATCAGAATAACATGTCTAACAGAATGTACATGTGTATAACAGAATGTAACAGCATAACAGAATATGTGTTATTCCCATCATAGTAATGTCNGTGTTATTCCCACCATAGTAATGTCCTCTGTTGACATTAGTATGACGGAATAACCTCGCACCCTCAGGGTAGGCCCTGTCTGGACCTTCTTGCGGTGGGCTTCCACCTGCCGTGTGCCCCCTCGGGACCCTTCGACAGTGGGCGGATATTGTACCCCCACCTTAGCTTGCCCCCTTTCGACAATGCATAGGCGTTGTAACTGCACACCTCCAAGTATGCCATATTGACACCACCTGTGGCGGGCTTCCACATTCAGGATGCCTCGACCTCCTGAAGTGGGATCATAATCGGCTCACATGATCACGGCCTGTTCAGCATGTGGCTTATAGCCTTTATCAGCATGGGGCATTTGCCCTTGTTCAGCATTGGGCATTGGCCCTTTTTCAGCATTGGGCCTTGGCCCTTATGCAGCATTCAGCATTTTGGGTACCTGCAGCATGGCATACTTGTTCCCTATGGTTCATTTCAGCATCTTTACTTATCTCAGAGTTAATTCTAATGTCTTTAACTAGGTGTATCATGAATGCATGGAATGCTACAGATACCATCACAGATTACATGACCTATACATGTTTCGTACATTTCTTTCATATACAGGAGCTACATTCATACCATTCAGCTAATGATCGCAGATACAACATTAAATACCAATCTATGAACCTCAAGAGGGTACCATAAGCTTTCTCTAGTCTCAAGCCGCTCAGCGAAAACTGATGTTCGCTCAGCGGTTTGAGCCTTGGCGCCTAGCGATAAAGGTTGTATCGCTCAGCGGTACTGACCTCATCGCTCAGCGGTTGAAACTTTCTCGAATTTTCTCCACCGCCTTACGTCCAAAAATATCATTTTAACTTTCCATGTGGGCTTCAGCCCGCTCAGCGGCGCCTGAGACTCCGCTCAGCGGCCCCTGTGCGAAAGTTGAAAACCGAATTCCTCTTCTCTTCCATTTTCTTCCCTTGGCTTCCCTTGGCACCTGCTTGAGTTTCATACATAATCCAAGCACAATAAATTTATCTAATCTAGGTCACAAGACCCTTCTGAATTGTCTTCCTAAGCCTAGCATCATTTCTAACACATATGTCCATAAAACTCAAGATTCACATACATACATGACGCTCACCAAAACATCGTTAGATTTTAGTGCGCGGCCAAATAATAATTTATAAACCAAGTAAACCCCGGGAACGTAGTAAAGGGGGTTAACCTAGGTTGTTTCCCAAAGAAGCAATTTAGAACCAAACCAATAGTTAAGTAAATCGGGGGGGGGTTGTTTGTTGATAACTTGAAAGCAATTAAAACGAAAGTAAAACAATAATGATAAAGGCAATATACTGCATACGGCGTTTCAAGATTAAGGATTAATTCTCATCGGTTCTTAGCTAATTATTCATGAAAGGAGATGTTGTTTATTAGTTGAGATCTCAAACTAATATGCAATTTACTTAAGAAACTAGGATCGTCAATTCCTTAAGCATTTGTTAATATAGGTATTAAAACCAAGATCTCAGCATTAAAACCCATATTAATTAAGTACCAATTGCACAACCTAATCAAATCTGATTATTTCTCCAAAAGTTCCTTAATCATAGATTAATAAATGCTACAATCGTCAAGATTCATTAACTTAGATTTAGCCTAACTTATAACATGCAATCGCTATATCATTAGTTAAGGTGGAACGAGTCANATCTCACCGTTTCCTTATTATTATATGTTTAATTCTTTCCTAGATAACATCTTAACTGAAGGGAAAAAGTCGGGTTATTACATTCATTCATTAACTATTTATGTCCGAACGTCCTACAAATATTTCGGACATACCGTTGTGACCTATGAATTTTTCCTTATTAATATTTAAATCTTAATTACAATATTCTTGAATTTAGGGTCATATTATTATATTTTACAGACTCCTGTGAGTCGTGATTAAATCCTAAGAATAACCTAATACAGACCCGAACGTCACCGGACGTCACGAGATCGCAGAATTATTATTTTTAACTAGCATTACAAGAATAAAATTAATATTTGGAATTTATGTCATTTGTATCTCATCTTTTCCATTTTAATATATTCTTAATTATTTATTATGCGACATTTTACTGAAGAGAAAACGTCGGGTTGTTACAGCTCATATACACAGAAATGCATTTAAACAATCATTAAACAAACCACATAGACAGTGGGCTTAGAGTTACCCACATCGGATGGAGATTCTGGTTCAGTAGAGTTGGAGTAGAGAATTTTCCCTTCACTGTGGTGCGTCCCCACAATTTTTTCGGAGTCCGAAAGCGCTTCCGCGATGTGCTTGAACGGGACCTACGTTTTGTGAAAACGAAATGAAAGTGACGTCTGAAGGATGGCTATTTATAGCCTTTTGCCCTTTTCCTTTTTCTTTTCCTTTTTCCTTTTTCTTATTTCTTTCTTTCTTTTTCTTTTGTTGCCTGCTGTTGTTATTATTATTACATTATTATTATTATTATTTGTTTATTTATTTATTTATATTGAAAAGAGTTAATTATCTTCTGAGGGAGATAGATTCCCTCCATATCTTACGCACCGGTTGCCCTAAAAATATTTCGGGCATGCCGCTGTGATCCGTTAGTTTTTCCCTTCGGCCCGGGAGCCATCACTCGGGAACTTTTGACCGTTTTATCGTCTCCAAAATTCCACGAGCATTCCCCGGTAGCCGAAACGAATTCCGTTCGAGTCGAAACTCTCCCGGAGGCATGAGAAAATTATCTGAGCAACGAGGACCTAATCCCGGTCGCTCATTCAGAGATATACCGGTTAAATTCTCCTTCCTAAATTCTCGAAATATCACTCGGCTTTCCACGACGGTCTAACCCGTGGGGTTTTCCGTACGCGAGAGGGTCGGGATGTTACATTCCACCCCCTTATTTAAAATTTTGTCCCTGAAATTTGAATGTCACCGAGTCCCTAAACTAAAGCTGCGAGAATTAGGGTTTTAAGGCGCACTGGACGCGCATCGTCACTCGGAACCTCTACAGATGGACTAGAGACACTAAAACCTCACCAAAAGGACTGCATTCGAATCCCTAACTGTAATTCACTCGATTGAATTGCAGAGTTCATCAGGCAATCGAATACCGCATTCGAATGCTGACCGGATTCGATTGAATTTCGAATTGCATTCGAATGAACCGCGACCTGAAGCTGTTTTGAATGTTTCTTTTTCCCTCTTCTCTCACTCTCACTCTCACTCATTTCCTCTTATCTCACCTGAAACCCTAGCAGAGCTAGAACCAAATTTCGTCCCTCCTCACTTCAATTGCTTGCAATTTCTCGCTCTCCCTCTTGTGCCCTAGCCTTCCCCCTCCTCCTCCTTCCTTATTCCCTCACGTTTTCCCTCTCCCTGCTCTCTACCCGAATCTCTCACCCCTTTTTTTCTTCCATTTCCAAAACCGCCACCTCCACCATCATGAGTCAACGTTTCGGCCGTTCCTCAAGGTCTAAAAACCCCGGTCCTTCCCCTCCACGCGACTATCCCCGTTGGTTCTCTACCGAAGCCTAATGGGACCATGCTCGAGCTTCCTCATGTGGGGAATGACCTAGCTTTGGGCTTGTCGGAGTGGGCTTTCAACTCCATTGGCCTTCCGTTCGAGGAGGATATGGCCTTGAGCACCATCGGCCATTCCGGCCTCAAGAGTGCGAAAAATAGGCCGCAAGTGAGTGGCTTACCCATGGAGCAGAGGGTTTACCACTACCTGCTCACTCATACCCTCGTTCCACGGAACGGGAACCACGCGGTGATGACCCGCGACGATTGCTTGGTGATGTGGGCCCTTACCGAGCACCATGAGATCAGCTGGCCCTCTACGTCATGCAGCACATGAGGCAAGCACAAATTCGAGGAAATGCGCTTCCTTATGGCGTTCAGATCACCGAGATCCTCCAGTACTTCCAGGTGCCTCTCGAGGGTAAGTATTTCTGTTATTTGACTTTTCCTTTCTGCCTTTGACTTTGGCTATGAATTGTCTTGATGAATGTATGATCTCATACCTTTGACCGTCGTTTCTTGCTTGTAGGTGAGCTAAAGTGGTCTCCCAAGGTCATTTGGAAAGTGGACTCTGGCTGCTTAGCCAAGATGCACATCTCCCTGAACAACGCCCGTCAGCTGGCTTAGAACGTGCCTCAGGGTAGCCGTGCAAGAAAAAGGGCTGCACCCTCTTCACCCTCTGCTCCATCCTCTCCAGTCGATCCCGCGGCTGCTGCTTCGACCTCAGCGGGGCCTACACCTGCTCCTAGCCTCTCACAGTCCCAGATGGACTTGTTGATGAGTCGGTTAGACTCTCTGAGCATGGGCCTGTCTCGTTTCAACCGGCTCGAGCAGCTGGATGTGCACACGGGCCATCTCGGGCGGCTAATGGCACAGGCCGATTGCCTTGAGCAGATGGCGACACAGACTGACCATAACATGCTCTGGTTAGGTCAGGACTTGGATGCCGTCTATGCGCACCTGGGCTGGGTACATTCAGGAGGTTCCACAAGCGGCGTTCCACCTTCAGGCCCTGCTCTGGCCGCTATGGAGGAAGATCCGGCTCCGGACACTGATGAGGCGGAGTAGATACCTTAGGGCTACTAGGGTAGGTAGTGTAGAATTATATATATATATATATGTTAATTATCGAATGGCTTGTAAGTATTAAGGGTAGGGGTATTCTGGGGATTTTGGTGTAACTGGATCGGTTGGCTCCTACAATTTTGTAACCTAACGGCTAATTATCAATACAAATTTTATATTACATTGCAAATTGTTTAAATCTTATTAAGCATTGGTTGTATGTGTGTTTCATAGTTCCCTTACACCCATTAAGGGCAATTCAGTCCAAAAGGTTTAATTTAAGGTTCCGGACAGATTACCATGCTCCGTTGATACCTAAGGATAGTATCTCGGGCGCGGGTAAGAGAATTTGAATCATGGTTAACAAGATAAGGGGGAAAAGGCAAAGTTAGGGGGTATTTCCCTCCATTTAAGAGGCAGGGGTAAAACGGTCATTCTAGGGGCAGTAGCTCCCGGCTTACCCTCGGCTGACCTCTGTGTACCCATTGGAGGTGGAATGGGAGCCATATGAGCAAATTTGACCAAGGGTACGAGGATCACGCTCATACATAGGTCCTTGCCTCATTACGAGGTTGAATGGGTCATATGTCAAGGAACTAGCCGTATTGGCTCGGGGTTAGGTCCAAAACCCTGCCTATACCTAAACAAACTCATTGGCCAAGCGGGGTTAAGAGTTTCGGCCGAAATTGCCTTTGGACAGGCCAAAATCCATAATGAGTAATTTCTCCCATCAAGGGGTGAATTCGAGCAATCGGAGGGGTTTGCCGTTATGCTCCTCACCTTTCAATCCCTCTCAACCATTAGGACTGAGGTGGGGAGGCGTCGGAGTGCCACGGAATGCAGAACTGCAAAGTACAGTGCAATTTGGACCATTCTGCTGCTGTCATTCGAATGCGCCTTCTGCTAGCATACGAATACGCCCTCAGTTCGTGAAGCATTCGAATGATGCATTCGAGTGAATCCTGAAATTTTCCCTTAAGTGCTTGAACACCTTCTCCTGCCCATCCCGGGCTACCTCCTGACCTTCAACGTCCCCAAAAACTCTCCCCCCTTGCTTCCCTCCTCCTTGTAACTTGCCGGTCTAGCTCGAGTCATCCAAGGGTCCGGTATTGGTCTAGTTCGCCGCATGTCCGTCTCTTAGGTAACCTTGCAAAACCAACAACGTAAGGGACGTCGTGCGTCATCTCGCTCGGGCGACATGGCTGTCTCAATGACATCCGCGAACCCTGAGGTGATCAGCCTCGGAGGAACCGATGTTCACCGATTCAACACATCTCCGCTCGTTGAGCATGCACCGAATTCATGCCTGAAAGCATAGTGCGGCTCAGTCCTCAGGCTCCGTTGGACCAAACTNCCTAGTCTGTCAAGGGGTTCCCCTGGCCCTATGAAACACCCTAGCTAGTCGGCCTATGCTTAAGTCATAGACTTTCCGAGTAGGTGGTGCTCTTCTGGTGCTGCGAACCATTATGATTCTATATCCTGGTTTGAAATTAGGGTTTTTATAAAATAGCGGGCCAATTTAAAACTTCTTCTAATCATGTCATGGAAATCTAGAGCCATACGCACCATATATCGCATAAGTATATCATGGAAAGGAATAAATGAAGCACGAGTACATACCTGGCGTACGGCGAATACTAGAAGAAAATACACGTACGGCCCACACATAACACACACATAATTATACATTTATATAACAAGGAGCATAATTGTCCTATCACGGACATACATGTTCTACATCAGTTTATATACAATGATACATATACACAGGTACATATACACAATACCACAAGTAAACTAAACCTACGCACACGGATGAGTACTACTTATTGCGTGTACCACACTCTTACGGCTGGACTCTAGTGGGGTCCTGGTGCTCTACTCGTCAGAATCCTCCTCCTCTCGCTCAGCGGGATCCACCTCATCCCCGTTGGAGACATCGGTCATGGCGGTGAACTTGTAACAACCCGACTTTTCTCGTTCTTTAAGACATTGTCTAGAAAAGAATTAAAAAGATAAAATGAGGAGAAAGGCAAGATAAAAGGAACTAAAATTCAAATATTAATCTTATTTTTGTAATATTAATTAAAAATAATTCTTTGACGATCTCGTGACGTCCGGTGACGTTCGGATCGAAATTAGGGTTTTATTGTAATGTCCTTACGACTCACAGGAGTCTGTAAAATAAATGAACCTGAAATTAAATGTAAGAATATGTCAAGTAATATTTTAGAATTAACCAGGATAATTAATAGGTCACAACGGTATGCCCGGAATATTTTTAGGACTTCCGTACATAAAGAATTACTACATGGACATAACCTAAATAGACTAAGGGCAAAATTGGAAAGTAAATATGGCCCAAGGCCACTAAAACTACACGGCCAGCCCCCCCAAAACCGAGCATACACACATTCCAAAACACCAAAGTCCATTTCTTCTTCAAAAGCTCCCAAAAACCTAAATTCTCCAAAGAGTCACATAAAGCTCCAGCCAAAGTTTAATCATCATTCTTTGTTCTCATCATCTTAAATTCTCTTCAAGACACTCAAGGAAACAAGTTAGCATCAAGGTTAGGGGGTTTCTTCAAGAGAACTCCAAGGATTCAAGGTTCTAACCCTAAATCTCCATAATCTAGGGTTTTATGTTCCTTTAAGTTAAGAGCTTCAAGCAAGCTTCAAGTTTATATTTCCATCACCATAATTTATTCTTAAGCATCTAAGGAAGGCTAGGAAGAGTTATGAGTGAGTTTTCATGATATGGTAAGGAGTTGTGCTAATTAGGTTAAAATGGTGTTTTAGGTCAAGGATTTTCCAAGTAAGCAAACAAGGCTTGGTTCTCTTGTCTCCTAGCAACAACAAGTTTGTGAAGAGGTGGGTGACTCTAGTTCCTTACCTCTTTGATGATGAATGATGTTTATGCAAGTTTGTCTATGTTTGATGATTTTGAGTTATTATGTGCATTTATGTTAGAAATGATGCTAGGACTTAGGGAGACAATTCTGAAGGGTCCTGTGACCTGGATTAGATAGGATTATTGTNTTGGTCCCAATTGGAGAGAATGGTTTGAGGTTGATCTAGCAACCATTCTTTTGCCTTTCCTATCAGAGTTAATGGGAATAGCCTTAGAAAAATTGCTTCTTCATCTGCCTCAGACATTGCAGCAGTTCCACATAGCTCATAGAATTTGGTGAGATGAGCGTAAGGGTCTTCATGGTCTAAACCTGCAAAGGGATTAGCATGCATTAGTTGGACCAAACCTGGTTGCAATTGGGGCATTCTTTGTGCTCCATTGGTTCTTCCCATTCGAATAATGTTTCTTGGAATAAAGTTGACAAAGCCTTGGCTTTGTCCTGTTCCAGCAGTTCCTCCTTCAGCTTCTGACATTGTTTCTTGACTTGAAGAAGATGATGAAGTTGATGAAGTTTCTTGGTCTTCCACCACCTTTGCTAGAGCTTGAGCTCTCCTTGCGTTGCGTCGATTCCTCCTAGCGGTTGCTTCTATTTCTGGGTCCAAAAGAAGTTGATCTGCAGGAGTTTTCTTCCGCATACACAGAAAAATAGCAAACTCTCGCCGAGTGGTTTAGAACACAATATGTAAACAAATTAATAATACTACTTACAATATTTACAAAAACTTAAAATATCCAATCAAAGTGTTGTTTCAAATGGCACAATCCCCGGCAACGGCGCCAAAATTGGTGAAAGCTTTTCTTACCAGTGGTCTTGCACTCTCGTTAATTTAAAATATCCTTTTTAAAGCTTTCAGATCCTTGCGGGATCCGATTGCAGTAAAGTCGGGTATTATCGTATCCACAGAGATTGTGTTTGAAACAAATGTCCTTGACTGGTGATACTTTAAGCAATAGGAAATGGTTGTTTACGAAATTTTCAAATAAGTAAGTTGCAGAAAAATAAAGTGTAAAATAACAATTAACTTAAGTTCAAGTAGGTAAAGAAAGGTGTTGGGATCTTAGTGACAATATTTCTCAATGCATTCATTAACTTATAACTTATGAGTCTTTTGATTTTATCGCCATCAGTTCTTATCTTATTCATCACTCTCGTGCATGAAAAGATCACAGGCTTCCCTTGTTAACTGTCACTTTCGCACACAAGTTTAACAAAGTACGTCAGCATTATTCCAGATGTTCAAGCGACTAATTCCTGGTTCCAGTTACGACAACTAAGAACTAGATGATTTGATCTAGGTCAAGCTCTAACAATTGTAACTTTCGTTCACAATGTTTAAACAAAGAATCAAGCTTAGCATAGCATTATTGTTCTTGACTTGATTAGAACTCAACTAGCATAACTTTCGTTCATGCAAGCAAGTCGTTACGATTTAATTAATATCACTTTCGTGCATACAACTAAACCCCAAGGCAAGAATTAAAATACTAACAAAGCAAGCATTAGGTATGAGATCAATCATTAAAATCATAAGACTTCATAAGATCATAAGCATAAGTTACAATGGATACATTAAGAAATAAAGCACGTCAATCCCAACAACAATAAGTTAGCTATCCATAGTTATGGATGAACTTACAAACTTACAGGGTTTTAGAACCATGGGAGACTGAGTAGAGTGATGAGATGCTTCCACACTTTCACCACAATCCGACAGCACCTCCTTTACAGAAAGCTTCTAAACCCTACCTTCCTACCTAACCCTAACTTAAGAAAATATGGAAAGTGAACAAAGTGGAATAGTAGTAGGTGGGGTGGATGGATGGTCCCCAAATGCCTCGGCCTCCCTCTATTTATAGGCAAAGATTGGACTCCTTCGCTCAGCAATTTTGGTACTATCGCTGAGCGATTCAATGTGTATCGCTGGGCGGCGGCGCATTTATCGCTGAGCGATTGTACTTTTACGCGTCTTCATTTAATGCTCGGCAGCTTTTGGAGGGCGGTGCTGACGTGTCAAGCGGCGATTGGCTGGTCCCAGTTGGCTCCAGCTGGCTTAATGATGGCGCCGACGCAAGTGGCTTGCCGACATACATCGCTGAGCGATAATTGTTGTATAGCTGAGCGATGATCTCCTTTTTGCTGAGCGATTCTTTGTCCCTCGCTGAGCGACGCTACGTCCAGAATCTTTTCTCTTTTAAGCTCTTTTCCAATTCCGCCCTTTTCTTTCCATTCTTCATGGGATATTGAGTTACTTGCATCCATCTTCAAAATATATTATAAACCTACAAAAATGGAGGAATTCATCAGATAATTCGTTTAAAAAGTTTTCAGATAAACGCCATTTTGATATGTCAAATTTGTATAAATTGGGCGTTTATCACTCCCCCTGACTTAAGACCTTGTTTGTCCTCAAACAAGAGGTAGTAGAATTATTTTACAAGAAATTAACGGCATGAAAACTCGGTATAATGTAATGAATTGAAATATTCCAAACATTTCAAGCTTTAAGACCATGTGAGACATAAAAGAACCTGAACAAGTTATATGCAAAACTACTTGAATAACATAAACAAATCACTCTATCCAATGTCTTTTCCATCAAGGAAATTATCATTATCGCACAATGGTCAGTGGACCAATTTAGGTGAGTGTTTTCGCTCCATATCACCATTGAATCACAACAATTTAAATTTGTTACCTGTCTCACTATTCAATGCAAAGTATGGTCATGCAAGGATCACAAAGGACTTAAAGGGTTGTAATGTGGCCAGGTTACAAAGAACATTGGTTTTTCTGGATACGCAAATATTCCTAATTAAGAGAGCAATGAAAACCAACTCCTTTGTTGTCACCTGTTTTCTTTTCAAAACTTTACCCTTTTTCTCCTTGATTTTCTTTTGTCTTCTATCCCCTTTTCGAATTTATTTCTTTTGTTTTGGGATAGAATGTGTTCTTTTTCACTTAATGCTTTTGTTCTTTAATCTTTTATTTCTTCCACTTGGCCCACCCTTATCTCCCCCTGACTTAGATCTTTGCACATAATCCAATTTTGGAATGCTCTCTTAATTTAGAAATTAAGGACTGGCATTTGTTTTTCTTTAAGACTCAGGGATTATGTAATCAACAAGAATTTCTCATGTTAGGTTCAAAATGGGGTATCAAAGGATGTTCCTAACTAAGGTAGGCTTTATTTGGCCACGTGGACTTTAATTCTAAAGAACAAAATGCCTTGATCATTTCCTATTATTTCCATACAATTATCAAAATCAGAGACTCAAACAAATTCAATTGTGCAAACCAATGGTGATTTTCTCTTTCTCACTTAGTGTTTGGGCACTCTCCCTCCCAAGGTTAAGGTTTAATTTCCTTAATTTTAAAACATTTTCAAGGTTATGCTTATGCAAACAAGTAAAGATACATAATGACATGTCATGGTATTCAAGCATGTACTCACAAGAGTCTATTAGAGATATTGGAATAAGTCAATTCATGATATGTTATCTGTTCATGCATCAAACCAAGCAAAATAAACTACTCCTTTGTTTCAAAATAAACAAGTCTTAAGCACAAAAAACTATACTAACTAATTAAAGGAACTAATTAAGGTGCTAAAAATTTAAAATGCTCCCTGGTCATGGTGAATATGTTCCTTGATACGGCCTCTTTTTCCTCTTTGTTTGCCTACACGGTCCTGAATCCTGCAAAATAGTTTTGAAACTCCTTTTCCAAGGACTGGTTAGTAAACATAATATGGTTCATTTTTGGCTCATTGTAGACAAACTCTACAATCATTTTCACCATTTTCACAAAAAGGGTTTATTTTAACATACTAATACTTAATGACTAAAATAAGAAAAACTCACAGAACTCTGGGTTGCCTC
>QANU01047247.1:0-18466 GCA_003254905.1 Nissolia schottii | reverse complement strand
ATTTTCTTTTATTGTGAAGGTATGACTTGAATGAAGTTTCTTGATAAATGTGTGCTACAGAGCGAGAATGCACGTGTTCGTGGTCTTCAATTTCATTTAGTGGCATCAGTTTTTCCACGTCAGTAGGAAGAACTCAGATGAATGAGCAGTCGTCACAAAGCCACTTTGCCTTTACTATGCGGATATGTGGGATTAATGAGGTACAGCTTACTTTCTAATACATTAACATTGGTATTGGTATATATAACTACTATCCTTTTATTTTGACAATATTGCCTGACATGATTTGGTGTAGCTACTTATACTTCTTGTTTTGATGTTTTTCCCGTAAAATCTTTCTTTATGCAACTACTTTTTCGTTATGTGCAATGCTTGTAAAGGTGGTGTCTATGTTTTATGTTAGTTAAGAATGTGGCAACTTGTGTGCAGTATTGAGTTGTAAATGCCAACTGCTAAGCAGTTTTTATTACCCTCATTTGTTTGAGCATCATTTATTCCTAAATTCCTACTCCTGTTTGTGCTACTAGGAATTGGTATTTATTCAGCATAAATATCTTGGCTTTAGAATCTTTCCATGCTGCTTATTCCATGTGGAGTAGTAGGACTTGAAAACCTAACTAGTGTCTTGTTCAATGGACTGGACCAACAGATAATGATTAATGTGATATGTGTAAGTGTAAGCTATAGTGGAATTATGGTTATAGCCAGGTATATACTTATTTACAATAATTAAAATCCTCTGAAATTCTGTATATGTTCAAATTCAATCATGAGAAGCTTATCAAATGTTGCCAAAAGGGTAGCTTCTAGCATCAATTTAAAAACTGCCTTAGTGAGTCTATGGCCAAAAGGGAACCTTGTAGCAGCGGTTTCAAAACAATGGATATAACAAGTAAACCATACATACTTGTAGCAATTGAAGCAATGGAACAACACCAAAATCTCAACTACAGAACTCAAGAGTACAAAAAGAAAACTTGCAGTGGAAGTAAACTTAGAAATTAATGGACAACTCATTCCGAAGCTAATTAAGGTGCAAACACTGGTTTAAATTCTTAAAGTAGCACCTCACCTGAGACCAGCAAGTGACGCACTCACTCGAAATCTGGAAGAAGAGAACTCACCAATTGCATCACTTATTTTAATCATGCCGTCCTGCGGTAGAGTTGGGGATTCTCTTTCGAAGACCATTGCTCGTTCCCTGATTGCATTGTTTTTCACTAAGCCAGAGGATCTTTTCACTAAGCCAGCAATCCTCCTTGCGGCCTTCAGCAGCCTCCTCATTTTTCCACTTGTTCATGTGTGACATTAATCTTATCCAGCGATATCCTATAAGGATTAACAGGAAAAAAACCAGTAGGTAAAAATGGACATGATTCAATGTCATCAACCACTCTGTCATCCAATCTATTACCGAATCGCCAAATGGAATTGGAGTTGGGTTGGTATAATAGTCGGCCACCATGTTCATTTGTTGAGTGAAGATGTGATATTCTGATGGTGTTGGGTAGATTGGATGGACCCCAAACCCTTTTAACAACACTGGTACAGACTCTGATGTCATTGATAGTGACTCCGCCGAAACCTTGATTTTAAACCTTTGCTGCCGGGTCTTAGCTCTATTATTCAGGAAGGTAGTGCATCGTTGGTCATACAGTAGGCACACATGGTCAGATGCAATTTCACTGCGGGATCTCTCCATGTACACCTTGACACTGTTGATCCCTTGACCACCTTCTTCTTNAAGTATCACAAGTTACGAACCTGCTGTAAAAATTTCAGCCCGATCCAACGGTGAACGAAGCGGTGGAAGCCAATCGAAATTTGCTGTGCAGACAAAAAACGGGAAAAACCTTTTTCTTCTCTTCTCCTTATTTTCTCTCTTTTCTCTGCCTCCTCTCCTAACCCTAACTACTGACCCCTCTCCACTATTAAGTGAGATTAGTGGGTTTGTAAATATTGGGCCTTTCTCCACATAGGAAGGGAGCCCAACCCAACAAGTTGTTCGTTAACGGTTGAAGGGAACACTACTGCCTTCAGGGATGTGCAGTTATCTGCATTTAGTGTTTCAACGGACCCGGGAAGCTCGGGCAGAGTCTGAAGGTTCTTGCAGCCTCTCAAGTCTAGATGTTTCAACCTTGTGAGATGCTTGATGCTTGCAGGGATGCTCTTAATATCAGAGTTTGCCAGACGCAGCTCTTCGAGTTTGGCTAGATGTCCAATAGATGAGGGCAATGCTTGAATGGACGTGTTCTGTAAATCCAGCTTTGTCATATTCTCTGATGTCACTGAGAATTCCTTTAATCTTTTGCAGTGACTGAGGGTGAGAGAACGAAGGGATTTTAAATGAGTATTGCTTCGAAGGCTGGTAAGGGAAGTGCACCCACTTAGATCCAATGTCTCAAGCTTCTCGAGAGAGAAAACAGAAGGGTNATTCCTTTAATCTTTTGCAGTGACTAAGGGTGAGAGAACGAAGGGATTTTAAATGAGTATTGCTTCGAAGGCTGGTAAGGGAAGTGCACCCACTTAGATCCAATGTCTCAAGCTTCTCGAGAGAGAAAACAGATGGGTGTACACGAGTCAACCGTGTACAAGATCTGAGATCGATTACCCCTAGATTTTTGGCATTTGATAAGTTTGGCAACTCCTTCAATTGAAAGGAAAAGGGGAGTTTAAGGACCTCCAAATTCACAATATGCTGTAACAAACAAAACAAAGATATCATCAACGAAGTAATAAATTTTGTATTTCTTGATGAATTTGACTTGAAAGCAAAAAAACTAAAACAAAAATGAACATCTCATACAAAAATAACAATAAGCACAATGATATTCACGTGTAGGGATGTCAATGGGGTGGGGTGTGAGTTACTTTCCCCTCCCTACGTGATATGCAAAATATCTAAATTGCTCTTAACTATATAAATAAATTTATTTGATACATATCGTTTATGTCAAAATTATAATGCAATATACAATTACATTTTTGGTACTTATTACTAATCTATCTCCTCCCTATTTTGACAATATATATGTGAGTTTCATCATGAACTAAAGTCTGGAACCCATGAGACTATGTTGACGTTAGAACGACTAGATATTTGACTAAATGTTGTTATTTAGGTTGGCTAAAGTAAGAATTGGTTCTAGTTTTATTTCAAGTGTTTTAAGTTCTTGGATATTTTTGGATTGTGCTTAGATAACTTTACATGTGTTAGGCAAATTGCTAAAAATTGTGATTAGAGGGTGATGAGGAATGGGTCAAGGGTTTGATCTTTATATGTTCTCACTTTTCCTTCTCCCCAACCCCGTTAGGGGTGCCAAAGGAAGGGGGAAAAAAAAGATGTAGACATAAATTTACCCGAATTCCATGCCAAAGTTTTTCCACTCGACTGTTTGGCAAGTCCAATATAACAAGGTTTTCTGCAGAAAATTTTTCTGGTAAGGATATCAGAGGGTAATGCTTCCAACCAAGATATCGTAGTTCATTCGGCAACGATTGAAGCCCTTCAGGAAAATGTAAGCTGTGTTGATTTTCTCCATAAAAATCTAGGAATCGTAGTTTGCTCATCTTAGAAAATACTTGTGAGCTTAACTGTATGTCCTTAACTGTTGCTTCTGAAAAGTTGAAGGTTATGCTTCTGATGGCTTCTGTCCCCTGCCAGCATGGTTGAAAAAATGAATTAACAACCACATTTGCCACAAAGAACTTAAATATCTCTCTCTCTCTCTATAATATATGTGTGTGTGTGTGTGTGTGTTACTACTCATATGTTATCCATAATATAAGTTTGGGTTTTACCTGGTCATTTTTCAATACTTGATAAATGTCATTAGGATCCGATCTTCGTCTATGGTTTCGAGGGTCTAAATCAGATTCTCGGCGTACAATCTCCCAAGCCATTTCTTGTATAAAGTCGTGCATTGTTACAACATTCTCTTCAGAAATAGTTATGAGAGCAATATCTTGAAGCCTTTCTAACCCAGCAACCACCGGATAAGCACCATCTTTCAACAAACTTTCTAAGTAGTTCACTTTCAAATTCATTCCATCGAAAAAACATGCAATGTCCAAAAACATAGTTCTCTGGTGACGATCCAAATCATCATAACTCAATCCCATTACATGGAGAATCTCTTCATGTGGCATTTTCCCAATTTTCTCAAATCTGCTTTCCCTTTTTTTTTTATCTTTTCCACGAAGGAGTTGACCCAAAACTTTAAGAACTAATGGATTGCCGTTGGCGTATTTGACTGCCATCTTTGATTGCTCACTGAACTCTATACTTTCAAGATGATTTTGTTTGAAGGCGATCAATTTGAAAAGCTGAAGTGCTTCATCAAAGGCTAATGGCTTAACGTTGTGTATATGATCAGCTTCTTTGGCAAGCACTTGTCTGTCTCTAGAAGTTACCATGATTCTGCTTCCTGATCCAAACCATTCATGGGTTCCAATTAGAACTTCTAGCTGCTCTGCTTCATTAACATCGTCCAGAACAATGAGAACCTTCATACGACCAAGCCTTTTCTCAACATACTCCGGCAATCCATTTCGTGTGTTGATTTTCAGATCTTCTTCCTCTAGTAGTTTAGAGAAAAGCTTATTCTTTAAAGAAACTATTCCATGCCTCTGTGATTCTTCCCTTACATTTTCAAGAAAAACACCACCTTCGAATTCGGAACGCAGCCGGTTAAATACTTCTTCTGCGATAGTTGTCTTACCAATACCACCCATGCCCCAAATTCCAATTATGCCAATATTTTCTGACTCTTGGCGCAACAATGACTCTAGATGTGCAACTGGTTTAGCGATTCCAAGAAGTCCTCTTGAGTGAACTTGGCGCATAAGTTTCGATTTTTTCGTCAGCAGTTTGACAACTTCTTCGAGAAGGTCGGCGTCATCCCTATGAAACAAAGAGCAGACAATATGTATGAATTCACTTCAATACGTATAATATATCATGCAAATTCAATGATAATATTATTACTAGTATAATCTCCACTTATCAGTTCACCTTGGGTTGAGAAGCAGAATGATGAGTTAAATTTGATTGATTCTATTCTTGTTATTTAATTTATCCATATTTCCATGTAATTTTAGATTTACACAGTATCTTTATATGAATGTGTATATTCAAGAAGATGTAATTTTTTAAGACTTAATATGTACATGAGAGTGAGAGTAACATGTTGACCATTTGATTTTACCTGAATAATAAAGACTATCAAGATTAAAACATAAATGTCATGTAACTTTTTATGTGATCATGTGACAGTAATTTTTGTATTGATGAATGTGATCTTAACATAAAATAGGTAAGTCTAGTCCAGAATAAAATTAAAATATAATGATAAAATTAATTAAATATCAAACTAAATTAAATATAAAACAATCACGAGATATTCTAAACATTTATTTATTTTCAACACTCTTCCTTAAGGTAAAATTCATCGAATTTTAAGCTTATCAGGGAGGCCAAAGCAGTAAGTTGTGCATGAAGGAAGGAAATGCAATGAGTCTTACTTCATATGGATGTAGGAAAGACAACGAATCTATCTGCAGGAGGTTGGCAAGGCAACGAGTGACAACAAGTCTAAGTTCGTACGGAGGTTGGAAAGGCAACGTAGACTACATGAAGGCAGCAAAAAGGGTCACAAATGAATAGACATGCAAAGGTAAAAAAAGGTGTTGTATGGAGACATGTATAGTTAAAAATAGGGTTTGAGTTGAGTGTGATGATGACTTTAATACTATGTTAAGATTCATAACAAGAAAATAATAAGAGCTGAAGAAAGATAACTCAATAATTTATGTATTGATGGATGTGATTTTAATATATAAGAAGAAAATCAAAACATAATGATAAAACCAATCTAATATCAAACTAAATTAGCTATAAATTAATCATGAGATATTCTAATTATTTATTTATTTCTAACGATGATTATTAACTAGTGGTTTTAATTTTATGTACTACTCATTAAAGGTTTTTTCAAAAAAAAAAATTTTTTAAAGCTAAGAGAAGGGAAGGGGGTAGTGTTATTAAAATTGGATTGACCAGATCAACCAGTAAATTGATGGACTAGCCAGGTGACTGCCCTGACTTAACAGATCAGACTTGCAACAGACCTTGTGTCACTCAGTGCGACTCTGGGGGCTTGAACTCAAACTGGTAAACCAATCTAGTTTTTTTTTTTTAATTCAAAAGATGTAACCTAACTAAAGAGAACAATCACTGCAACACAAGGGAAAATGAAAGATGTAACAATAGAAGCGAAACTAAAAAAATGCAAATTTAGAAAAACGTTCTCATTGCATGACTGTAATACATAGAAACATACTCCTTTAAGGAAACTAGATTTCTCAGAGTTGGTGCACTTTGATATTTGTGGACTTTCAAAGGAAAAGTCTTTTGGTGATTCTCTTTATTTTTTGATATTTATTGACTAGGCCAGACTAAAAAAATAGTAACAGGGTCAGAGTCAGACTAAAAATTAATGAGAGAAGTCTTGACTTATTTCCATCCCTATACCTTGATTCCACTTATATATTATACAAATAATGTTAATTATTATTGTGAAAACAAGGAAATAGAGTTGATATCTTGCATTGTATGGCTTCATAGATACACATGTATAATCAATTTTATAATAAAACAATTGTTATAATGAATGAACTACTATGAAACTGTAATAATGGTGTGGAAGAAAAACGTTACCCAAAATTTGACGAATGAAATCCTATTAAATTTGCAGATTCTTGGAGGGCAGATCTCCAGATTTGCACCTTGGTCTTGTCATACTTTTTCTCATTTTCAGCAAATGCTGTAGCAAAAGTGTTCCTTTGATATCGTACATCTGACGGATCAACATCGTAAAACACAGGTATTACGATTTGCCCATACTCTCTTCTGCACTCCATTATTTTCGCAAGTTCTTCCAAGCACCACCGCGAACGAGCAAAGTCTCTCGAGAATATGACCAAAGAAATTGATGACCTTTCGATTGCTCGGAGAAGCGATTGCGATATTTCGTCCCCTCTCTCAATTTTAGTATCCACGAAGGCAGCGACATGTTTTCGATATAATGCCTTACGCAAATGGCTAAGGAAACCTTGACGAATGTCTAAGCCCCTAAAGCTGATAAAGACATCATGTTTCATTTCAGGAGTTGGGGGAGAAATAGATGATTTCTCTGAATATGGAGAAGCCTGCAGGTTTGACATCTTACAAATCTCTACGCCGACGAATTTCGAAGCGAGCACGACACAAACAAATGCAAAATAATAATGTATTAGAGAAGTTCCTAAAGAAGAATATGCCATTGTACAGAAACAATTAGGCACTTGAAGCTAGCGAGCCACAAAGGTAACTGAAAAACAACAAGGTTACTTAGAAAGGAGGCCAAGAGAGCAAGAACAAGGATTTGTAGGACACCATCAGGGTATTTTGGAATGTCAAGCTTTAGTTGGGATTGATTAATGATCCCGAGGAAAGGAAAAAGACTTTTTCTTGTGGTTGACTTGAGACTACCGAGTCACTCCTAGTCTGGGCCATGTACAAATTAATTGAAAAGAAGGGCCAACAAATGATAATAATAATAATGTCGACTTTTTGGTTTGGACTTGAGAAACACACGGAGAATGGTCGTCAAACTTTACTTAAATGGCTATTACACATTATTTTTTTTGATAAGGGCTATTACATATACATACATACATATATATACATATATATATATATATATATTCAAAATGCCTACATTAAATATTATTCCATGTGTTATTATCATGTTAATCCTACCATAAATAATTTCAATAATTATAAATCAAAATTTCTGAAATTATTAAATTATAATTTTATCTATTTTAATATGATACTAATGTTATCAGTTATTAATAGTTATATAATACGATACTTAAATATCATAGATGTATTTCAATGTGGTATTAAATTTGGGTAGTTAGCACTTTTATTTTATATTTTAAGTGGTGGTATTTTTATGTGATATTAAAGTTAGGATCTATTAAAATAATATGATTATGAACTATGGACTATGTTAAATTCACTTTCTTGTAGATTAAAATCATAGAAGTATAAAAAAAAATTGTACTATATTAAATCACTTTAAATTTTAAAATCATTATATAAAAGTTAAATCATGCATTCTACAATTAACATTTTTAGTAATTGAAAATATATTTGTTTTGATTTAGTATTATTTTTTAAATATCACTTTAAATATATACCAAAAAATAATAACATTTTAAATTAATTGATATATTTTTTTTTTTTTTGCAAATTTATCATGGAATAAATCAACAAAAAATTTGGCCCACAACCTGCACAAAATTAGGCATACAATACTCACATTCAATATTTTAAAATATCAATACTTCTATTTTAAAAAATAAGGTTAAATCAAATCAAATTTGAAATATTATAATACATCATTATCAATATTTTTACCTGTCATTTGATAAAAATATATAAATCAAAAGCTCATAAAAATATTAAATTTATGATTTTTTATATTAAAATTAATGATAATTATTAGAATATTTTGGTTCCCAATTACAATTATTATATTTACAAATTCTAGATTGAATTAAATGGTGATTATTAAATTTTGGTTACCAGTTATGATCAACTGTTATGCTTTTCCTTTTTTAATACAATTTAGAGTTTTGTTTCTCCCTTTTATTGCAATAATTTTTTCCGGTTCTACTTTCTTTGTATATATATTGCCTATTGCATTTTCATAGTTCAAATATTGGTTTTTATATTTTAAGGTGACCTCACAAAGAATTTCTATAGTTTGAAGCTTTTGCTTCAGTATGCTCTTGCAAGAGAGTAGCTCATGCTTATTGTGGTCAACACAGAAGACTGTGATTGGAGGTGGTTTCTCGTTTGGTGTTGTTTCCTTTCTCTCGGAATTTGTTCTGCTGCTCCCCATACCTTGGATGGTTTGAGCCACTTTAACTAATAATAAAACAAAAAAATGAGAGGTACATATATTTCTTTCTCACAATTTTCTTTCATCATTTTCTCTTCTACCCTTCTCTTCTTCTATCATCATATGTTTCTTCATTTTTCTATGAAATATGCATTCATTAATTCTTTTTTAAAAGAAGCACACAAAAACGGAGAAATTAAAGGAGGAAATCAAAAGAGAATTTTTTTTTTCTTTTTTGTTTTCATATATAATTGATACATCCATTGTGATTTTTTAACGCCTTTTTTTTACTATTGGTTTTGTTTTGTTTTCTTCTCTTTTTGATTTTTGAGATTAACAAATAAGTTGGTAGGTCAAACGTTTATATATAAGGTTTGACTCCAACCCGAATGTGATCCAAAAGTTCCATTAAAAAACTCGGGACAATATTCTTTTTCTAATTACTCAGCGTGACATTATGTGGAGTGTGATACTCTTATGTGACTAGAAACATCTTTGCCTTTGGCCTTTTTCATATTTTTATGTGCTCATTTGTGTTTCATTTTCAGGAAGAACCATTCTAGAAGGCATTTGGGGGAACACGTAGGGGTGTGTACATTTTCTAAAGTACTAGTTTAGGGTGAAGAATGTGACTTGAGTTAGGGATATACTAATGTAGTTTAGTACAATATTCTTTTGTGACTACAAAGTTTTTTATACTTTAGTGTAATGTCATTTATTTGAAGAAGAAAAAAACAAAGAATAATAATTTTTTTAAAAAATGAAAAATAAAGCTAATTATTGTTGGTAACATTTGAAATATTAAAGCTAGAATTATAAGAAAGCTACCTATTAAGTGTGTAAACAAAATTATGAAAATAATTCAATTAAAAATAAATTAAAATTTAATGGATTTAAAATTGTGATTAAATCAATTTTTTTCATAAGTTTTTTAATTGTTCCTTTTTTAAAACGGATTAATTTTGAATTCTCTCGTTAATATTGTATTAAATCAATTTATTTATTTATTCATTAATACCATATCCTAAAATTATGTCCATCAATACCGAAACCATAGTTATGAAAATTTAATCGCAACCATTGATTGCAGCTTAGCAAACCACAATTAAAACTACGATAAATTGTAACTAGGACGATGATTTTTTGCTTTGAAATTGTATCTCATCACGATTTTCATGAATAAGAAACTGAAAAGTGAGTTCTTACCCTAAAAATGTGAAGAAGAAACGTATTTTAAACCCTTACACTCCCACAATTTACATATAGCTCTATGATTATAATTTTTTTATTTTTGTATAGTTGTATTATTGTGTTTATCTATATGATCCTAATTGTTATTTCAATGAGTGATAGCTAAAATTATTGTGTTCTTCTTTTACAATTTCATTTACTATTTATGGTTTTATATACTAGTTTTAAATTTCATGTTATTTTAACTTGCTTGCCAAAGAATTGTAATTTATTAATTATATTTAAATTTGATCATTTTTATTTAATAGTTTATATATATATATATATATTTAAAATTTATATTTTTATATACTTGAGTTAATTTAAATATATAACTATCAGGTATACTACTTAATAATCATTAATTATTTTTAAATAAAATTATATATTATAAGAAATATGCTTGCCACATGTATTTGATATATTGAGTATTTCAATTCTTAAAATTAAAATATTTTATTTTAATTAATTGATAAGTTCTATTTTTAATAAAGGGTTTCACATGAAGATCAACCTTTCATTGTGAATGAAATTATATATATATATATATATATATATATATATATTTAAATCACAAGGTATAAAAAAAATACTAAAATTAAAGCATATTTATTTAATGTGTGAAATTGTATTTTAAAATACTAACTTTAAGTATGTAGGTCAACTTTTGTATTATATGTTAATGTTATTCTAAATAAATTGTTAGGGCCGTTGGACCACCATATGTAAGGTAAGATAAAATAAGTTAATACAATACTAATGATTTTATCTTTTTGTATGTCAAATTGATGAAAAATTAATCGAGCATATAGAGGCAAAATACTTTAGTATTGCATAAAATTTAAGGGTATTGATGCCATAACATTTAAAATTTTGCCACGTGTCTCATTAACTTAAATTGCTTATTATTTTAAATTTTTGATTGAATCGCAATTGTTCAAACACAAGGAGGAACCGATACCTTCATAAAAACCTAGATACCGAAGGAAACACCCAAAATATGACTTGATTTACTTATAACCTTATAAAGTAAATTCAGCTATATTATTTTATTTTATTTTATTAAATAAGAACTTAAATTATAACAAAAAATTAAATAATTAATAAATAAATATGTAATAAAATTTAAATTAATATAAATTAACTAATTAATTAAATTAAATATAACATAACATTTAAGTAATATAAAAAATATTAATTATTAAAATATATGAACAAATACTTGATAATATTTAATATAAATATAATTCTACGTAATAGAGTAAAAAAATTAAAATAATGATTAACAATATTGGCTTTCATTTTATACATTAGCATTTTTTACTTGAATTTAAAAATAAACTTAGTTAATCAAGAAAATAATATTATGTTTTTTAATCATAATTTTAAATAGTAAAAAAATGGTGAATGTTGATAATAAATATATTTATTTTTGTTATTATTCATCAAATATATTTTTATTATTAACATTTTGTAAAGTAAAGAAAGAATTATATAATACAATATTTTATACAATGTCATATCAAACACTATATAATTTTAAAAATTTATCAAACCTTATATTATTAGACTTTATCATATCAGATTATATAATATCAAACATTATCTCATTTGAAGTACAAAATAGGTCTCGATGCATATGCATTAAAACTCAAAAGGAGAAGCTTTGTCAAGAAGTTATACCCAATTAGAGTAGGATTGTCATGGATGAAAGAATGTATGTGGTCTATACAGAGATAAAATTTTTACTTATCAATTAGTTTAATATTAATTAAGATGTTTAATTTTAATAACATTATTAGTTTATAAACTAAATATTTATCATCTCAAATACAATAAAGGGGAGGGGGAAGTGCTATTTGGTGTCCAATTTATCACGTCATTATTACCCTTAACCATTCTTCCACGATCACCTGCAGTTACTTACACAAAATAACTACTCTCTTTTGTATTTTCTTTTTTAAATATACAAAAAATACTCCTATTTTTTTTTAATAAATATACTTGTGATTATAGATGCACAAAGACAATTCAATTTTTGACAATTGTTTGCCAAGGCTGGCTGGTTTTAATAATTAAAATTATTTATTTATTTTACTCCTTGCAATTAATTTATAAAATAAATTTTTAAATTATTTTAATTACTATTAAAATTATCTATTCTTTTTCGTGCATTGCACGTGTATAAAAACAGTGGTGCTTAGAATAATTCTAAATCTTTATTTTCTAATGAACAGTTCATCATTGTAAATAAAAATCTAAGGTTCAATTGCCATATGTCTGCAACAGTTTTGGTCTACACTTTAAAATTGTGTTTTATATGATTAAAACTTGTAGTGACAAAGATGACGCTTAAAATGTTAAAGTCATCCTCAATTTTTGTGGGGCATTTTATATATGCTAAATATTATTTGGTAGGATGGATTTTGACAAATACATCTTGATTGTGACTCACAAAGTGCTATTAAACTTATCTAAAATTGTCATAATCTCCTACATCTAGTTGTATCAATCATATCTCGCATTAAGAATTGGGTGGTGCATCTCCAGCATATTTTCAGAAAGTTTAACCGAGTTACTGACTGTCTTATTAATATGAGTCATAATTTTGATAATTTTAAGATTACCTATTTTGATGAGACCTCAACAGATCACGTCGCCTCATGAAACTAGCTTTCTCTTATTCTTTTCTTTTGGGATTTTAGCGCCTTCGTCTAACTAAGAAAAGGTCAAACCGCCTAGGGGTTCTTCTTGGTGGCAGTAGGTCTCTGTTATTATATTGAACAAATGCGCTTTGATTTGCATAATAATATCCCGCAAGAATATCTCACCCAGAAGTTTCTCGGCAGAAAAACCATCCATTTTGTTTGTTTGTATCTACTCTCTACAGTCACCCAGAAGTCAATTACTTTGTTTCGACCACTCGTGGGCCAAAGTACTTTATACGCGGATGCCCCAGATCAAGAAGCTACTTGCTCTATTTTCTTTGGGTGACTTCGTTCAAAGAAGGCGGCATTGACTTGGTAAGCTATTTGTTGACACCAAAGATAAACAATAGAAAGAGAAAGGTTCATATTGCTGCTTACAACAACTATACTGGAATTANTCCCTTCCCCCCCCCCCCCCCCCCCACGTGTGTGTATATATAATATTATAGACCTAATTTTAAATTTTTCACCAATTTGAAATTATCGGTTTCTCATTTATTCAGACAAGATGAACGACCATTTCCCGTGGAATGTGGCACGAGAGTTGTGTGACTCAGACTGCAATTGTGAAAAAGCTGAAAGTGATGATGAGGAAGAACCAGACTAAAAAATATCCAAGAGACAAAGGAGAGCCAAAAAGTCTTGCAAGTCTATATCTCCTTTTCGGATACCAAAGCCTAAACATGGTCCTTGGATAGGGATAAAGAAAAAGGAAGAGTCATTGCCTTTGTACCCTGAGGCTCTTAGGATCCTGAGGAAAGAGAAGTATCCTCCTCCTCCAAATGATCCTCCAAATGCTAAAATTGTCTTCATCAATTGGGCCAAAATTTGAGAATTGCAGAAAATACTCCCCTTTAGTAGTAGCCCAAAGTATGTATCTCTTATAGATCCCAACCGTCAAAGTCCAACATAAACATTTCCTCTCCATTATTGGACAGAATTGGCCTTGGGCCATTTGCACCAATTTGGGTTGTACTTGACCCAAGAGATCACAAGAACCCATTCCTTCATCTACCTTCAAGTAAACCCTAGCCTCCTTCTTCCATGCGAAAACAACAACAGTTGTTGCTCGTCCCATCACCAACAGTGATGCCGCCACCACCATTACCAGGGAGATTCGTTCGCCGGCCATCATGCTCAAGTCACTATTGATGGCAGGTCGTGATCTTTCCCTGCCACTCTCATCCCAATCCTTTCCATGGAGCATCAAGAACATCATGACCCTTCTTGCCTCCTCCTTTTCCTTCCTGTTGGCACCTCCTTTTCCAGAAGAGCCCTTGCCATCAACCGCCATGCCCACCATCATTTCGCGCTCTCACACCTTTCTCCTATCGCCTTCTTCTCTGTAGCCAGAAAGGACTTGTCGTTGCCCTTCTCCCTTTTCTTCATTACGCCTGCATTGTCCTTGTTATAAGGTGTTGCGGCAGTCACCTTGCTTTTCACCAGCCACCATGCTCTCTTCACTTGCAACAAGCCCAGATCGTTGCCATCTCCCTTCTTCTTCCTCACGTCTCCACCAGATGCCGCCACCTCAACTACAAACCTTGTCACCTCAGTTTCACCAAGCACCGCCACTTCTGCTTCTGGTGACGTCGTTAGTGAGGGCTTGATGCTGTCGCGACCATGAACATAGTTGTTCGACGAAGACAATGATTCCACCTTCTTGGAACATGGTTGTCCTTGCGATGACCATACTTCCACGATGCTCTCTTCTTCGTCATCTTTGTCACAACGCCAATCGTCCCCGTTCCTACCGGAGCTGTCGCTCAAATTTATCATTGCTCCTCCATCTTCTCCGATCATCTCTCCGGCAACCTTCACCTTGGCGTTGCTCACCGTTGGTGCCGTTGTCTCTCTAGTGCTTACAGACAAGGTTGTCAAACTCAAGAGTTTAAGTAACCTCGTAGAGTCTCAGCAAACTTGAATCGTAAACTCGACTCATAAACTCGTATGAGTTTACATACGTAAAAAAATATGTTATAAACAATATAATTAGGAACTAAACTTGATGAAATATTGTATTTATAATTGAAATTGAATAATGTTAACTTTAAATTAAATTAATGAAATAAATATCATAAAATACACCTTAATGCATGGCACTTAGTGGTTATGTCATATTTTATTAAGTATCTGTATTATTTTATAGTTCAACAAAACATAGCTCAATTATGATAAATATATGAAATTAGGTAAATAAACTTAATATATATTATCTAATATAAAAATGTTAGGTAAGTATCTAACAAAGTTACAAATTGTGTACATTTTGAGGTAAACTTGTAAACTCGTAGGTAGATTTTAACTCGTAAACTCACTAATAGAATCGAGAGTTTACTTAAACTCGTACGAGTTTACTAAAAAAGAGTTTACATAAGTTTTAACTCGTTTTATGTAGTAAAATCATAAACTCGTAAGAGTTTACGAGTTAACTCGAGAGTTTAACAACCATGATCGCAGATGTGATGGACGACGATGGATACGGTGGCTCCAGTGGGGGGAATCCGCCGTTCTTCCTCCCCTCCTTCACTTAGATCTGACCTTATCTAGATCAGGTTGGTTTTCTTCTTGCTGCTGAGATTCTTGGTTTGTTGCGGTTGGATTTGCCTATGTTTCTGCTTCTACCATGATTGATTTCTGCATCTGGTGTTGAATTTCTGGATCTGAAATTTTTAATTCTTGATCTATTGCTATTGAATTAATTTTTGCATCTGGATTACTTTGAAATGTTGTCTCTGCATTTGCTGGCTGTTGATATTTTTAGATCTATAGTTGATTTGCTGTGAAATTAGGATCTTAGATTTGTCATTGCTTATTTCCAATCAATATCCCAATCTGAAATCTCAGTTTCTTGCAAAATTGATCAAAAATCTACTTGGTAATGGTAGAGGAATGCTACCTCGAAGGTCGTCTACTTTGCCGATGGATTTTGCCGACGCCATAGCCGAAACCAAGTTAGATCACGGCCAGTCAATCCCTCTGCGGCCTCCAGAAACCTCTGTGTGATTGGTGGAGAAGCCAGACCTCAGCTCGATGCTCGGGGGGTTTCAATCGTTCTGTATAAGGTGTTAGTTGGTGATATTTCTAATAAGTTTATGGTATTATTTTGTTGATGTTGGATAATTTTAATTTGAAAATTGATATTTGCACGTTAAAAATTGAAGGGACGTCATACATATTATGAGAGAAGTGAGAGAAAGAAAATAAGTAATGAGAAAAAGTAAGTAGCGAATCCCATGTATCTTGTATGTGGGGGGTGTTGGAGTCTTTGAGATGATACGGTGTACAAATAATACACCTCTTTTTATTTGGTGCCCCATTATAATTTTTATGATGCATACTTTGTGTGAACCTTTGGGCTTGGCCTTCACCCTTACTTGAGATCTTGGTGAGTGTATACCTATCTAAGAAAAACATTATTTAATATGATAAATTTTTAGATTTCTTTAGAATAAAACAAAAGGTTTTGCTATGTATGGATCATCATTTAACACATTATCAAGGCGTATTACTCTTGCGTAGTCGGCTTTGGTTACGATTCCCTCTTATGTTATGCAAACCATGAAACTTCTTATCTAGGTTTGTAATAAAATAAATCAAATTTGGATAAATTTCATTTGGGGTGGATCTAGTGAGCGTCATCGGGTTCACCTTATTGGTTAGGACAAAATTTGCTCTCCCAAGGATGAAAGGGTCTGGGTTTTAGAAAGGCCAAATATATAAATAATGATTTTTTGATGAAGGTCGCTTGGGGCCTGATTGACCGCAGGGACTCACTTTGGGTTAAAATTCTGAGAGAAAAATATGGGGGTGGTAACAATATTATTCCTAAAGTCCTGAGGAAAAATTGTGCTTCTAATGCTTGGAGGGGAATCACCCATGTTTAACATATGGTTGAAAATAATATTATATGGCGTGTTGGCAATGGGCTGTCAATTAATTTTTGGGATGATTAATGGATTGTTGGCATTGCTACTTTGAGAGATTTTAGTCTTGTTAATATTGATGAGGATTTTACTCGGGTAACGATTTTGGAGTTTGCTGCCAATGGGAATTAGGATATTGGAAAATTAGTTCAGGTTATTCCTACTGATTTCATCAATATTATTTTAAATATTAAGGCCCCGGAGCCATCTTTGGGGTTGGATGTTATTGGTTGGCTTCCTTCAATGAATGGTATCTTTAGTGTCCACTTGGCCTATGAGATTCTTAAAGAGGGGGGTCAAGGCCGAAACGGATTGTTTGTTGTGCCTTGGACGATTAACGGTCCTCAAAGGCTTCGTGCGTTCATGTGGTTGGTGATCCGTGATGCCCCTATTACCAATTTTGCGAGGTGGAGGAAAACCATGTCAAAAGATTTGATGCGTCCAGTTTGTGGTTGGGTGAAAGAATCTTTGCTCCACGTACTTCGTGTCGGTAGAGTGGTGGAAGCGATGTGGAAGTGCATTGTTCATAGATCTAACATATCCTTTTTCTTGCAGTTTTTGACTGGTTGAAGGGGAATATTATTTTTGGATCTCATTTTAGAAAAGGGGTAGATTGGTCTCTCCTTTTTGCTACTACATGTAGCAATTTATGGCAAGCTCGGAATGCTTGGGTGTTTGAGCATTCTGCCTTTCCTTCCTTGGACCTCTCAGGTAAGTGCTTGTTGGTAGGCAAAGAATATAGTGGCACTTTGGACATGGTTCTTAGTGCTAGATCTACGATTCTACCTTGTAGCGTGGTACATATTGCTTGGGATCCTCCTTCAGCAGGTTGGCTCAACCTTAATGTGGACAAATCTGTTAGAGATCAAGGAACTTCTAGGGCTTGTGGTGGCATTCTCAAGGATAGTTATGAGATTATTGGGGCATTCACGTGTACTCTTGGATCCTATTCGGTCATCCTTGCTGAGCTTTGGGGTGCCTTTACTGACATCTCTTGTGCAACACGTAACGGTTTTCAGCAGGTGATCCTTGAATTGGACTATAAGTGTGTGGTGGACTTCCTTCGTGATCCCCTAAATTCTAGCCATCCTCATTCCTCATTGGTTCAAGCTCTTGTTGTTATTAACAAGGATTGGATTGTCCAAATCCGCCATGGTTTTAGGGAAGCTAACTCTTGCGTTGATTGCTTGGCCAAACATGACCATGAGCTACCCTCAAGATTTCATGAGTTTGACTTTGTTCTTAGTGTTTATCTATTGCTTTATTTGTTGATAGGTCTCGTACTTTGATTCCTTGTGTTCTGGGGTTGAATCTCTCTTTCATTTTTGGGTTTTAGCCTATAAAAAAAAATCATTTAAAACATTAGTTATTACATTAAAATGAAAGAGAAAGTAAAAGACAATAATGATTCACAAAACTAATTTTTCAAAATGATAAATAGTAGATAGAAAAACATATAATACTTTCTCATCTAGTAGTAGCCATGTTATTGGGACATCCAACAGGGATTATACAACCTCAAACGTGTGCATGTCTGAATGATAATAAAGTGGGGCATGTTATAATATTTTATATCAGAAAATATTTTATACGACCTCAAACGTGTGTGTTTAGATAGATATCATATAAAAAAGGTAATGCTACATGA
>QANU01047209.1:693745-711530 GCA_003254905.1 Nissolia schottii | reverse complement strand
CTAGATACTATACCCGCACGATGCGCGGCAGGTATACAAAACATGTTAATAGTTGAAGATATAACATATTGTACTACTTGGTAATAATCATAATAATAGTAGAATAAAATATTTGTTATCAGCAATGAATAGATCGCAACATGTTTAAAATGACAATTATATTGTCTAATGAAGTTTATATATTGAAGTATTAATGTGCAAACTTACTATTACAATACCAGATGAATAAACATAAGTTATATATACAAAAGTTATAGCTAACCACAATTCATGCATTTTCTAATATTCTACCAAATGACTTGCCATCTTCATTGTAGCAAAACATCGTTATGTTAAACCTTCTCACACTCGCAAGCATGCAATGAATAGAATAAAAAAACATAAATATTATTTTCTTAAACCATATCTGTATATTTAGCAACATTTATTGATAAAGTATCACAGTCAATAAAAAAAATTAACCTTTATGACATTATCTATTTGTAAATCTTGTGTAAGAGATCTCCTGCATTTAATAATTCATAATATAAATAAGTTTTATTTATAAATTGATTAAATTATTGTGCAAAACCTCCTTAAGTCAAACCATGTTACCCATCATCTATAACAGCTAATGTTAAAAATGGCTTTATCCTAAACGGAAAGTAATTGTCCTTGTCATATATGCCATAAACAACATCTTCTCCCATCTTCTCCTTACATATACCCTGTATCCATTTGGTTTCTTAAAATAATGATGCTATTAACATAACATTATTGAAGTACTAAATAACTTAATTATCTTCGGCAAGAGACTCGCATGATCATTGGTTATATCAAAAAATGCAGATTTGTAGTACTCATTAGACTAATTAACTCTTTGGTTTGATATAAAATTGAATATTAGTTTCTAAATTATGTAAATTAAAAATAATCATATCAGTGTAGATGAAAAGTAATGTCATCAACGTAATTAGAAGCTTAAAGTACATATTTTATTACAAAGCCCCATCAGTAGGATTGAAAGAGCATTAAAGGATTACTACATCAAACATACAAACATTGGGCAAGTAGAATACCAAAATAAAGCTGCTAAAATGCTGAAGGATTTGAGGTAGTTCAATTTGATATTAAAGCATTGCAGGCCTTCTATTTGGCCTTCTTCTTCATATGGCCCCTAACAAACTTTGTACTTGAAAATTGCATTTTCTGATCTTCCAACTTATCTCCTGATTCTTCAACATTTGAGCCGATGACATTCCGATTAGCAGGAGTAATGAATAAAGACAGTGTTTCCAATTCACCTATAGAATCCTGCATATAATACTGGAAAAATTACTGAGTTTACCTTGAAGATCTTCTTAAGAATTCAAGAAAGCATCAAGTAGGGATAAGAGTGTTTTCATCAAGGATCAAGATATTGTTGGACTCAACTAATTCTAACTTGAATTATAAAATATCCTAAAATTACCATTTGTATCGCAAGGCCAAAAGGTTAGTAAAATTACCAAGTGCTGAGATGCTTCAAGCATCCTCTTTGATTTTCCATTAATGTAAATTCTTTGGGAGAACAGAAAAGGATTCAAAACCATAGTCACTCAAGAGCCAGTAATAGAAACTTAAAAATCAGTTTCATTCTTTCGAAAAACTCAACTTGTCAAGCTATGCACAAATTCTTCTCTCAAATTTCATTTGAATGATGTTCAAATTGCCATTAACTGCTTAAGAATGTAAAAATGCTACCATTCCAAGTTTAGTGTCATATGAATACAATACTAATATCTTTGTTCTATGTATAAAAAAACTCAGCAAGAAACAGAATCAGCAATTAAAGAATGTATCAGCAAGAATCAGCAATTAAAGAAGAAACAGAAAATGAAAATCCATATAAACCTCTCATTCTTTTGCGAGGTTGAGGTGAAAACAATGGCAGCTTCTTGCGTGGAGGGATTTCCTTCAAAATTTGAACTGATTTATCTTCACTCTCATAATCACAATTGTCACATATAGGATAGTCTATTTCTAAGGAACTCTGATCAAGTATGAACACATCAAGCTCCGAAGTTCCATCATATTCAAACACCACTAAGCAACCATGATGTAGAGAGTAATTTCGAGTAAATTCCCATCTTTCATATATTATAGATAGAAGATAGATTGGTAATTCCAATCAGTGATTCTCCAATTACATAGCGTTATAAGCTCAGAATTTTAACCTATCATGTTCAAAATCATAGTCACTCAAGAGCCAGCAATAGAAACTTAAAAATCCGTTTCATGATTTTGAAAAACTCAACTTGTCAAGCTATGTATAAATTTTTCTCTCAAATTTCATCTAACATATGTAATCAGTCATGTAGCACAATTCAGACAACACATTAAATATGAATTTATATACTTGTTACTCAAAGAATTAGATGCAATAACAATCAACTCATGAACAATAGACTTAATTATACTCACCTTGTGAGCAAGAGATGATTAACCAAGTTTCGTCTGTCCTCGTGTCTTTGGAAGCATAAGCATGTGAATCATGGCTAAGGCGCTTCTTGATTTGCCATTAACTTTAAGCATTGCCATTAACTACAGTGTGTGACAAAAACAAAAACAACATCAACTACTAAAATAAATACACAAACAGTTTTAGTCACTAAGCAAATGCAAAACTTTCAATTTCTACAACTATATCAAGTACAAAAAAAATCATCAAGTTGACAAATGTAAATTCCTCTCTTAAAACAAAAGAAAAACCAATGAAATGCTACCTCATTCTTATGCTTTGGTAACAACATCCACTTTGATTTTCCATTAATGTAAACTCTTTGGGAGAAAAGAAAATGATTCAAAACAAAAAAGTTAGAACAGAAAATCAAATGAACTAAATGAGCAGATAATTCTTTTTTTAAATATCTATATGAAAACAAAAGTGATTTATAATAACCGGATCTTAAAAAATTGAATGCTTTAGTAATGGTGAGAGTAACATTGTAGGAGCTTCAAAAAATGAATGATTTAGGTATAACCGCAGTAATATAAATGATTTAGTGCTACTAACAATTGCCACCATTCAGAAATGATTATTCATTATTTAGTCTAGGTAAAATGTACTAATAATGAAGAAAATACTAACCCACCTTCACCTTCTTCAGCTCCATCATCATTCATTCACAGACACATACATCACACCTTTACACATTGTCACATTCTTATAAATTTAAAGATTAGATGAAAAAAATCAAATGAACTAAAAGTGGAAAAAGAAGTAAAATTAAAAAGTTAGAACAGAAAAGGATTCAAAACAAAAAAGTTAGAACAGAAAAGCAAATGAACTAAATGAGGTCATGTTTTAGTTCTCTTGGGATTTTTATCAAACATCTGGTGCTCATAACTCACGCATTTGGGGGTTTTCATCAAACAAACAAATAAAAGCTTAGATCAAAGAAAATTACCTGTTTGGAAGGACAATGCAAAGGATCTGCAGATGAAATCACTAAAAGAGAATGAGAAAAAGTCAGATGAAATCTTCGCCATAAACAGAGCCAAAGATATGCAGCTATGTTAACAAATGAGATATTTGTCAAAAGATTTTTTATTCAGCATAAGAGTTGAGAGAAAATTCAGAAGCCTGCAGCTATGTTAACAAATGAGATATTTGTCTATCCAGTAATATGCTACTTAATTTCTTGACCTCCATTTACTATATTATGCCATTGGTTCAAAATCAAGCATTTACAAAACGAAGATACTTAATTTAAGAAGATTGATCACAACCAAAAAGCAACAGCTCTCCAAAGCAAAAAAGAATTGGGCAAGAAATGAAACTTTTATTGCATAGCGGAGCATAAGCACAGTATCAAATGCTCAAATTCACTGAGACAGGAATAAGGAAAAGGAAAAGGGTAAAGAATAACAGCAAAGATACTTGTAGTCCGTGCTCCATTATACTCACCTCCCAAGCTCCGAATTCTCACTTAAATTCGAATGTAATGCTCCATTTGCTGAGATTGTTGCGGCATGTACCCCAGCATTCTGCAAGTTCTGACAATGAAATGCAACCATACATCACACATTCACACATTCTTACAAATTTAAAGATTAGATGAAAAAAATCAAAGGAACTAAAAGTGGAAAAAGATTCAAAACTAAAAACTTAGAACAGAAAAGGATTCAAAACAAAAAAGTTAGAACAGAAAAGCAAATGAACTAAATGAGGTCACGTTTTAGTTCTTTTGGGATTTTTATCAAACACCTGGTGCTCATAACTCACGCATTTGGGGGTTTTCATCAAACAAACAAATAAATGCTTAGATAAAGAAAATTACCTGTTTGGAAGGACAATGCAAAGGATCTGCAGATGAAATCACTAAAAGAGAATGAGAAAAAGTCAGATGAAATCTTCGCCATAAACAGAGCCAAAGACATGCAGCTATGTTAACAAATGAGATATTTGTCAAAAGATTTTTTATTCAGCATAAGAGTTGAGAGAAAATTCAGAAGCCTGCAGCTATGTTAACAAATGAGATATTTGTCTATCCAGTAATATGCTACTTAATTTCTTGACTTCCATTTACTATATTATGCTATTGGTTCAAAATCAAGCATTTACAAAACGAAGATACTTAATTTAAGAAGATTGATCACAACCAAAAAGTAACAGCTCTCTAAAGCAAAAAAGAATTGGGCAAGAAATGAAACTTTTATTGCATAGCGGAGCATAAGCACAGTATCAAATGCTCAAATTCACTGAGACAGGAATAAGGAAAAGGAAAAGGGTAAAGAATAACAGCAAAGATACTTGTAGTCCGTGCTCCATTATACTCACCTCCCAAGCTCCGAATTCTCACTTAAATTCGAATATAATGCTCCATTTGCTGAGATTGTTGCGGCATGTACCCCATCATTCTGCAAGTTCTAACAATGAAATGCAACCATACATCACACATGCAAAAAATAGTTCCCAGAAGCAAGAGCCTATATGATAATGTTTCTCTTTTGCAATAGAAAGCTAACAATGAAAACCTGTGTATCACTCCTTAGATACATTTAATGATAGAGATTTTGGACTACCTTTTCATCTTCAAAAAATAAGTGATTTAGTTGTAACCGTAGTAAAATAAATGATTTAGTAACCGATGCAAAAATGAATTAATTGAGATAGTAGCCAAATCCACAACACCATAAAAATGAATGAGGATGAGGTAGTTATTTATGAAAAAACACATGCAAAATATAGTTATAAAATCATTTATCTACACAAAGCCAGCATTACCTAAACCACACTTTCTAGAAACTATATATTTGTGAAAAGGTAGTTTATCAAACAAAAATGAAGTATACAGAAATCTAATTTAATATTAATTTGATCTTCTTTAGTGGATGTAGCACCTCGGTGCTTCAAGTCTCAACCATTATCCTGTCTCTCTTTCTATCTCTCCATAATACTCCTTAAGCTCAATCTCATATTCACTAAGTGAGAAAGTGCATTCTTAGTTTGCTTGCTCATAGCATTTACACACGCCTGTTTCTCTTTATAAATTTAAACCAAAAGAAAAAACATAAACAAATCAATGGAAAGAAGCTGTTGATTCTGTTGACTACATGAAGCAACATAAATAAACAAAAATCCAAACCATCTAAGATGTAGAAAAACGTACACTTATCCCTCCTAGCATTATTTACACTATACACCAAGTAACTAACTCTTCTAACTACTCAATGTGTAAATAATAATCATTAATTATAGATATTCATTATCACCCCTGTTATCTTACCCCTTTTCTGAACCCTAGAATTTTCTTACCCTTGTTTTCTATTTTAAAAATTAAAACCTCCCCTTTTCAAAACCAGTTAGAAAAAAAAAGGAAAATAATTAGAGATTAGATGGAGATATAGAACATACCCAAATATTGAAACCATTTTGCTGGAGCTCCTTCAAAATGGGCTTCCAAACCTAAAGTATTCACAATTAATAATCTCAAAAAAACCTAAACAAAATCAAATACCTTGTGTAGCATAGATAGTTTCTGCATACCCTATAATGTAGAAATATGGATTTCCTTGTGGCTAGCCGCAACTTGAATGACCCAAAGCCATGGAAGGGATGAGGAGGCAGATTCAGAAGGGTGAGGGGTATCCATTGGCAGCTCAACAATTTGCAATTACAAAAAACATACAAATAAAAATACAAAATTCAAAGTTCAAACCCTAATGCAATACAAATATAACAATGTTCCCATTAAACCATAGAAGCTAAGTGGCATGAAACCAAACAGTGTTCCCATTATTATGCATACAAATTGCAAAGAAAGAACTTCAAACCTCATCGAAAGTGAGTGTTGATCAAAACTGAAATATGAAGCGACGTAGTTTGGGAGAAATAATAAGAAAAATGGTTACTTGGGAGCCCATTGGAGTGGGTTGATCGTGGGCGGGACAGTTGCAATGTGGAAGGGAAGGAGAAGAAGAAGCTTCCATCTTCAACTTGCAGAAACGCAACCTGAGGCTTGGGACTGAGAGAGAGAGAGAGAGACTGCAAGGTTCTGTGTGTGAAGCATGAGGGGCAATGTTTTCTGTTGCAAACTGAGCAACACTTTCTTTGAACTGTATGATTCAATAAAAACCATAAAATCATTAAAAGCGTGACACAGTTCACCTTTTAATAAGCTCTTACTCAAGATCATCCAAAGAAACAAAACATACCCTGCAGTTTAACTTACATAATCAATGTTGGCATAGACAAAATTTAAAAATTCAGGGAAGAAAATCTCATGAATTTTCAATCCACTAAAACATTGTAAAACCGAACAATTAAGTTGTTTTTATTATAAACAAACATTTCGAGGTGGGAGAAAAATATCAGTACTTTGCACCTAGTTGTAAAAATTGTAAACCAAATGGATATATTGTGGCCAGTCAAGAATGTCAAGCTATGACAACAGTGATGATACTGATAAGTTGATAACTTCATTGGGAGCTATAGCTTCCAACCATAGTTACCACAATTTCCTACAGAAGAATATGAAACAATAATTTCAAGTAGAAAAAAAAACCTTAAATGTGGAGTCCAATCGTTTTCTTTTTACAGGATGAATAATGGTTCAATAATTATTTTTTTTTTCCAATCAGTGACCTGTTCTGCTATATTATTATTATTAAGAAAAGCTAAACCCCAAAAAAATAAGAAGAAAAAACACCTGCAGATCCTCTTCATAAATAACACTATATGGATACAAAATAATGAAAGAAATAGAGGTTCGTAACAATGAAATATCCACCACAGCAAGAAAAAAAATTCAAAAATATCATATTCAAAGGTCATTGACCAGATTTCTCTCAAAGCAATGATGTCAAAAGCTGAAAAACTATCGGAAGAGAAATACGCAGTGACAACCCAGGTTGTCGCCGTGCTTTCCGCAGCCGCCGTGTCTGCTTCTGGTGACGTCGTCGGTGAGGGGTTGGTGTTGTCGCCCTCTTTTCTGGCTGCCACCGACAACCCACCACGGCCAGATCCAGATCCGATGTGTCAACCAACGACTCTTCTCGTTGATGCTCAAATCTCGCCGTTTTGGGGTTGGCTTCCACTGTTGTCTGAAACAGAAATTTCACAGCAAAGGAACGTCAAATAATGCACAACAAAGGAACTTGTGAAATTTCAAAGCAAAGGAGCGTCAAAGGAACTTACAGTGCATTCCAACTTGAAGGAGCCAACTCTCATAAGCAGACAAATAAAACACACAACTTGTGGAACATGAAGGAAGAAACATACTTGGGGAAGAGCTACAGAGCTGGAGAGCTGAAGCTTGTGCTGCAGAGCGGGACAAAATGGAATGGCCGCTGAGGATATTGGATGGGACACCGCACGTGAGGGGCAGCTGCGTGCGGGTTGGGCGGGAAAAAAATTCACCATGGGCTGACACGTGTAGTTTGGGGGCGTGCGTCTCACGTCAGTATATATAGAATATAGATAAAGATAATATAAAATAATATATATATAGATAGATAGATAGAATATAGATAGATAGATATAGATTTTTCAGATTTCCCTCCCATTTCACTATTAAATAGCTCCTTTCACTTTTCCATAATCTCTCAAACATAGCCCAAGTTCAAGGATTCATTTTATTTGGGTTGGACTCTCCCTTAGGTCCATGAGAGATGCTTTGGGGGATGTCCAATTGAGTGGACAGTTTACAAGCCCCTATAATAGGTACATCTTTTGAAAGAGGAGTGAATAGTTTGCGATATGTCTTGTAGTAATTTGTCGGGCGGCACTTAATTTGCTACTTTTATGGTGAACCTTTTACTTTTGCTAATGCCCATCTGCATGATAATCACTTTTATACATGGTTTAACACTGTTTTTGGCAATTATTACCCGTCTCCGTCACGTCATAGTCTCTATCGATCACTATGCAAAAGAACAAGGGTGCGTCTCTGAAATGTGAAATCAGATTATTAAGATACGAGCAGTGCAATTTGGACGTTAAATGTACCCAAACATCTTATATACATTATATATGAAAAGAAAGACAAAATTACATTATATACGAAAAGAAAGACAAAATTGTTAGAATTTAATATAATGAGTAATATCTCTTATGTAATTGACTTTAACGTGCGTGCATATGACATTAATACTCGTGCACGTGGTATCAACGCACGTTAAGATAGACGTCATCAATGTAATTATTTTTCAATCTTTTAAATGCATTTTCTCTTTATCAAATCACACTCTATCTCCATTACGTGGTACTGACTCCTGTCAGAGAGCAGAGAACAAACTCTCTTTCCTCTGTTCTTACTCTCTCACTCCTACGTATCAACATGGCAGAAATAGACACCAACATCATAGAGATTAGCATCAACATCAACCGGATATTCTTTTTTCTCTTTCCAACATTAAGCTTATTCACCACGTGGGTATTTACATAATAAAAATAGATATTAACGTAATAGTCATAGGATTTAGGCATAATGAAAATAGGCATCAACACATCATAAATGTATATCAATATTTATAAAAATTTTAAAAAAGGTTGATATTTTATTTGTGTTAATGCCTATTTTCATTATGTTGATGACTATGACTATTACATTAATACATATTTTATTATGTTGAAGTCTATGTGTTTTAGAGATGAAAAATAAAAGAGAAAGTGCGATTTGATGAAGAAAAAAAAAACTAAAAAAGATTTATTTTTTTATTATATATTATGATTCTCACTAAATGTCAATGTGATGATATTTATGATATTAATGTATTTTAGGGTGAAAATAGAATTGTGAAAATAGAATTATTGATTGAGATATACAGAGGTGGCGGGCTTGCAATTTCGCAAGATCAGTCAAGTCAATATCAAAGTGAAAAATAATTTTATTATTAGTCTCTCTCTTTTTTCTACTATCAAGTAGAGACTGGGGACAATTTTCTGTAGGACCATCCCCTCCTCAATCACATACATTGCATAATAATAATAATAATGTCAGTCATTTCGGTCAAATTAATTCCCTTCCAAATTAGGTTAACTTGAGCCTTGAACTATGTCTTCTGCCTTTTCAGGTTGTCTACAACTGGATTATAAAAAAAAATAAAAATTATTGTATGATCATAAAATATTAAATTCAACTATTTTTAGTATATATAAAATGATATTTCAACTTTAAATATAAAGATGAGCTATCACTAATCATAAAACATCATTCTATCTCTGAATATAAATATAATCAATCTAACTTAATGTTTTATGACAACGTAAGAATTCTTAGATTATCAATCCTAATCTTGGACTCAACCGCGTACACTAATTTACAGGAAAAAAAAAATCCTCATAATCAATCTCTATCGCGAAGCATTTTCGGTTATTGTTAACCTTTTGAAATTGATGTCAACATACAAAACCAGTTCTCATTAACTTGAACTTGTAATTTACTTGAACTATATACTTAATTAAACCATTCCCTATATCAAGGCTCAGTTTCGAACAGCTGCCTCCTATTCAAACTACAATTGATTTAATTTTCAATATATGAAAGTCATTTTGTGTATAAACTATAGTGTGTAATGTATGTATTGAAAGTTTGCTTTATATTATTGTATAATCAATAGGCCGTATTTTTATATACCCTCTTGAAAGTGAAGCTTTCTGCAGATGTGTCTCAATCATTAACAAACATCATGTTTTTTTTGTAATCGGTATTATTTAGATCTCAGATTGCATATCTCCTTGAACATCTAGAGGGGGTTTGCTTTTGAGTCTGTATCATCATAGATTATTTTGGAGATCATAGACATGGACTAATTAATTAGTAGTTTACAATTATGATTGGAAAACCGCGTTGATATGTTGCATCAGATTATAAATTGTACGAGTGTATATATATATATATATATAAAGCCAATAACACAGAGCACTAATTACATAATATATATATATATATATATATATATATATATATATATATATAAAAGAACAAGTAATACATGTGTGGAAGTTGCTTAATTAGTATTCTTCGAGATTGAGCAGGGATAAGAGGAACATCCAATTCGAAATCCAAGCCCTAGCTAGATATCTGGCAATCATCCTTACACGTGCAGTGGCCCCGTTGGTGTCGATTGATTTAATTTTGACAGGTCAAGCTGGCTACAACAATTGATTAATTGCGTCATTCCCAGCACCATCTTATTAAATATTTGTCCATAATATATATATATATATTTTTTTTATGAGTTAATTTGTCCATAATATTATAAAATCTCGCCTCTATGATCGCCCTCTTATTATATCCAGGAAGAGACATATATACGTTTCTGGACACTAAAAATTAAAACCAATCTTCTTAATTCCAAGCACAATATAGTTGGAGAACATCTTCCCCGGCCTGTAAAGTGTGTATCCATTTTCTGTATACTGTGCACCAGAATAGAAAAATAACTCGAACGTACATATACTACAATATATAATATTAATATATATGCAAACACCTGAACAATTATTTTTCTTAGAACGTGCACTGCACTTTGTCTGAATACACACACATGTATATATGGTTATGGTGGTGGGGTATTATGTATCAACTAAAGACAGACATACATACAAAGGCATACCTATGGCAACTTCTATAGTCATTTAGCTCTTAATTTGCACATAATTAATTTAGAAATAAAATCTTATTCTAATTTAGTAGTCTTTTTTCAATTGTACCGACAACTTGGATGCGTAGAAGATTAGATTCTCTTCGTATTTGATATATATGAGGTGAGTCATTTACTTATCAATTATTATTATATATGCAACGAATATAAAGCAATTTATTATATCAGGTATTCAGGCCTTTTTCTCCTTTATCCTTTGTTTCGGCCTGCTGTTTGTCACTTAAAGTAAACTACAAGCTACTTAACAATCACTTGATTAAATGAACGAGCCCTAAAGTCTTTCTTGAATTTCTTACAACACTCTACGTATTCTTAGCACTTGTTTGACACACAATTTACTCTAAAATAATAATATTTTTTTAAAGATCCAAATGAATGTTTATTCTAAAATAATATTTATATTTTAACTAATAGAAATAATTATATTCAAGCAAATCAAATAATCTTTTTAGGAGAGGCAACCATGTTTAAATATTTGATATCTCATGTAAGAGCATGATTTTTCCATTATCTGGTACATTATATCTAAGACTCGAATTTGAAATCATTGAGAGGCACAATTCATTAAGAGAAAAAAAAAAAGTGTATGTGTGTGTCAATTTAACCGACCATTTGTTTGAACCATATATATTATTATTCGTATTCCAACGATTATTTGCCCCCAAATAAAACAAAGTTATCTTTGTTTTAGCTTTTTGTTCGAATGTCATTATTAGCTAGTGTTGAATGCGGGCTCCATTGCACATTTGGGATGGGTCTACATGCTGGTGCTAATACTGGACACAATAAAGTGATTGAAAGTTTTGAATGAGAATATGTACAATACTTGTTAAACAATGATTAATTAATTATACGGTATTGCTCGACAAACCATGGCCTCCAAAGGCTTAAACAATTTCAAGTCTGGAAAGGGCAAACAAATCACATCCTCTGTGTCTTAATTTTGCTTCACTATCTTTTTGTTTCATTCATTTTTGGAATATGCTTCTTTTATTTGTGTCCTTTTTTCCTTCTTTTTGCCTGCTTTACATTTTGATTACCTGTACTTACAGGACAATTATTATTATTATTCTGATTATAACTAATGCAAATCCACCAGGAAATGTTGATCACCAATTATCTCATTTTTAATTTCTAATCAATCTTATATTGATAACTATAATCAGTGACTGTTCAAATGAAAACAAACACCAATCTCCACTATATAGATGGTGTTAGAGAGAGGACCTTGAAGAGGCAAATGTGTCCCCCATATTATTGAACTTTTGGTGTCTGCCCGGATAATTCGTTGCTAAAACTTTTATTATTAAGCTCAAATGGCAAATCATAAAGTTCCAATCTATAGTTCAATTTCAATATGCTATTTCTGTCGATATATACAAGTACCATAAAAAAAAAAATTAAGTTTTGTTCAATCTTTGTCTCGTTTAGCAATTGAGGTTAATGAGGTGAGGTGTGCTAACATAAACCCCTCTTTTGTTGTGAAAAAAGAAATTATACACACAAGTTTTTCCTCCCTCTTGAACAATATACTTGTTATCAAGGTGGCCCTTGTGTGTAATTATTTAAAGGTTACGCTAACATGATTAGATGACTACGTAAAAATATTTTACATCGGCATTAATCTCTCATATATATATATATATATATATATATATATATATATATCACTCGATCCTTACAATAATTAAGAAACGTAGCCAGGAAAAAAAAAACTGTTACATAACAGTTGGGAATTCTTAGAATAATTCTGATGTAGCATAAAGGAAGATAATTCTTTGCTTCCAAGTTTCATTCAGTATTTATAGAGAAAAATCAACATTTACATCAATATCAATAGATGCTTCATTTGTGGTGAAGCAGGCAATGAGTTTTTAATAATTGCAGTGAAGAATTATCAACCCAATTCTGTTTCCATTTCCATATTCTCTCGGTTTTTTTTATGTTGGTGATGAAACCCATTTATTTCTATCTCTATGTATAAATAAGTAGTGTACATATGCGCGCGCGCGTGTGTATATATATATATATGCACACTGCAAACAATTTAAGTTACCGATACATATTAATCAGAAATGAAGAAAGGACAAGAAGAGGCGATATAGATCCAATCATCAAACAAAATGGGTTAGGTTGATGCCTAGCTCTTTTGTCGTATAAGTATTGTTGGATGGAATCTATCCCATTTTCTGACAAATAAAAATTTGGTATGAGTGTTTTTATGTGAACAACTGTAGGCCATTGAGGGAACCTCGTGTAATTAAAATATTCAATATTATTTCTAATCCTTTTGTTATGCTATATATGGGTGTATAAAGATCATGGTAAATGATTATGATATGCACACAAAAAATTAAAAGCTCAAGAGAGAGTAACAACCAAAAATCATTAATCCTAGCTCCTAATCAAAGTAGACCACACAAATTAACTTAATACCATAGAAATAATTAAGATGAGTGGTTCAGGTGGTTCTCCTTGTGGAGCCTGCAAGTTCTTGAGGAGGAAATGTGTGAGAGACTGTGTTTTTGCACCTTACTTTTGCCATGAGCAAGGTGCTGCACATTTTTCAGCCATTCACAAGGTCTTTGGTGCAAGCAATGTCTCCAAGCTCCTTGCTCACCTTCCGCTGAGTCATCGCTGCGAAGCTGCACTCACAATCTCATATGAAGCTCAAGCTAGGCTTCAAGATCCAATCTATGGCTGTGTTGCCCATATTTTTGCCCTCCAACAACAGGTAGTTATAATTAGTTTGTTTCCCTCTCATGATAAGATCCGACTTCGATATTTCTCTAGTTCTTTGTGTTAATAAGTGATCTATAAATACTATCAGCGGTCAGAAGTATATATGCACTGGCCATGAACTAGGAGAGCAGAAAAAGTCAAAACCCTAGTTAGCTAATTACTATAATGTAATTGTGTAAACTAATATATATGAACTAATTTTATTTTCCTTTGATCTTTTGTATAGGTAGTTAATTTACAAGCACAGCTAGCTTATCTAAGGGAACAAGCAACTCAGAGATGTCTACCAAATCCCTCTGCCACTGAAAACCCTAATGTTGGGGACTTGTACTTTGGAAAACCTTTTCCTGTTTCACAACAGCAGGATCTTCAAAATTGGTTTCAGGTGGAAAATCCCAACACGGGACAACAATTTCTTCCAAATTACATCCCGGCCTCAACTACACAACACTGCAGTGGTAATGATACTAGTGGTCTCATGATGGGTCAAAACCCTATTGGGGATTATGATCTTGAGAATTCAAGCATCTCTTTTTCAAGCTTTGATCATAATGAGAGTTGCAATAACTCCTTTGGCATGCAAAGGCAGTGGACCTTTCATGAAGTGGATGACCTTCAGTAAGTGGCTTTTTTGGGAATCAAAGTTCATGAAAAAAGATCATTAGATAAGCTTGCAGCCAGCTGCATGAATTGGTGAAGATCTCAAGAATTTATCAATTTTTTAAATATATATTGTTGCTGGGTATTGTGAAAGCTAGCATGCACTTCTCTTTGTTGCCATAAATAAGCCTTAGGAGTGAAGCCTAGAAATGTTTATATATGAGTGGAAACCTACCCTAGTATTTTTGTTTTGCTTGATCTAGTGTAATATTGGTACTTAGGTAGATGTAATTCTTAGAGATAAAAAGACTGGTTTTGTATGGGATATAGATATATATATATATATATATATATATATATAGTTAAATTGGGTTTGTTAGTTTATTGACCTAGCAAAAAGATCCTAATTTAACCGAATAGATAAAGTCACCTATTTTACTTCCATCTTAAATAAAATGGGGTTGCATTGGCAAATATATGGAATAGCCTAAGTGATGGTACTTACTAAGTCATTGATATGTATTAATCATGAAACCTTATATATATGGAACAAAAGAATATGCAGAGAGCATATTGTTCAAAAAAATTGATGCAACTAGATATATATATATATATATATATATATATATATATATATTTCACAAACACACACACACTTTGGTTGAGCTATATATGATATTATTATATGTTGCATTTCTTTTGCCTTCGTTTCGGCAGCTACAAATATTATTGAGTTCTTCTATACATTATAAAAGTACAAATGTACTCTGGTGCTGTATAGTTCCTTAATTTGGGAATAAGCTCTTGAAGATACACACATATAACTACTATTTTCTCAGTTGTTTGGTTAGTGGGGGAACCAACTTTGTCTAGTTTGCACCTTACTGATTCAGATTTTTCCGGTCATATTATGTTTTTAAATTTCTAAGACAGTAGTACTCCAAATGAAAACAATTTGAACCTGTGTCATTAGGTATCATCATTATTTGTTAAATTCTTTCCGGTTTCAAGGTATTTGAATGATGACAACTAGTGATTCTATGCTCATGAAGTTAGAAATATTAAAAACTGACATCCTTTGACTCTTGAAAACTTCAGCATTTACTGTATGGTAGAGTAGAATATGAATAGCCAACATGGCTTGGCTTAACACTTGGTGTTCCTTCCTAGCTATGTATTGGCATTGTTGTTAAATGCATTGAAGAATATGAACCTTTCTTATAACCGACAGAATATCAGAGCAACCTATCTATTCCTAGATTCTTTAAGAGCCCAAAAAAAAATATATAGAAAAATTGATTTTAATTTGAATCGATTAACTAATACCATGAAATTAATATACTTTTGATAAATTATTAGATCTCATTATATTTTGTCTAGTTATTACAAGTCTCTTACAAGAGAGTCATACTATTTAAATATAAAATTTATAAGTTTAAATGACTTAATACGATATATTTTTGGGTTGAGTTTTCCTTTAATTTTTTGTCCATGACAATACACATGAGTCGATGTGCAATACTCTTTTAGTCCATGTTGATCAAAATGAAAAAACCTTGGGACTCAATTCATGTTGCCGATGGCAATAACTACCTGGAATCGTTAAAATGCAATTCAAAAAAAAAATTGTGATATATAGTATGTGTAACTTGGTTCACTTGCTTACATATATTAATTTTGTCAACGCATATTAGGCTACCATGCAATTCTTTGCATCCTTTTAGTATTATACAGGCTTGGTGCGCATGCATGCTTGACCATAATAAAATGGTAGCTAAGATAGCTTTCTCTGTTATCATTGTGACTGACACATTGATCAGTACAATGTCTCGCCATGTATATATATTTTCTCTTTTCAAATATATTGAGATGAGATGCCGTTTTTCGTGCCAGCAGCTTCTACTTAATTAATGGTGGCCCTTTTGCTCTTAATAGTTGGTCTCCAGAATTTTTTATTCTTATTTTTAAAAGAAAAATTAAGGCTTAACTCTTTAAAAAGAGAGACACATAAAAGAAGCCCCAACTGAATACAAAACCCCAGTTACCTCAAAACCGAACATAAAATTACTTCATTCGTTTTAAAATCGAAACACCAATAGCTCCAAAAAGGAACGCGAAACCTTAATCACTTGATAAAAACACCCTAAACACAAATCACAGTACACCATATATACAAAAAATATGAAGAAGGAAACGAATACAAATACGAGATCAAGTACGAATCCTCAACCACCTCGAAAATCACCTGTCAAGATTGAACTTTAGAACCGGCTAGAGAGATGCGGCCCGGAATCATAATGGTGAGCTCCACCTTCACCACTGACGCTGCCTCATGGGTCCAGAGTTCTACGGCCATAAATAAATGTTGATTCAATTTGTAAAATCAAAATATGATGACAAACATGATATGAACCTTTTAATGTGTGTGTTAGTGTTTCAGGATTAATATTGTTTTAGATCCAGAATTTGTTTAGAAACTAACTCAGCCCAAGCTTGGTGATTGATGTAAGTGGACAAAAATAAAGAGGCAGCTAAAGTCCATATATTATGATCCAACAAGGAGTCCACGAATGCTCAAATTTATAAAGTCAAACCCGTGTTAAAGAAAGGCAAAACTGAAGCAGCCCAATAGATTTGCCCAACAAAATTTGAGAGAATAAGCCATCAGATTTTTTTGAGCAAAGAAAAATAAAAGGGAAAGAAATCAAGAAGGGCTAAATTCAAAATTATTCACTCATAAGTGAAATCAGGAAGTCAAAGATTCTGGATACACTAGAAAGCTCATATTAAGGGGGAGCTCACATTAAGGGGGAGAAAATTAGCCAAAAGAGGTATGTTTAAAGTCCTTCCAAATTTCTCTTAAATGTTTGTCATCAAGGGGGAGATTGTTGATTAAATTTGCAAAATAAGAAATTGATGATGACAAACATTGCATGAACATTCTAATATGTGTGCTAGTGTTTTAAGCTAATTAATTTTGCTAGCAAAATTACTTTCTCCTGTTCCAAATTATTTGTAATGATATCACATAAAAAATGGGTCCAGCAAATCACGTACAACAAAAGCAAAGAAAGCATGGATGTAGTCCAAGATTTATGCTTAATATTTGTCAGCATATTTGACTTGACAAATCAAGACCATGAGGAAAAGGAATGTACGGCTTACAAGCATAATTTTATGGCAGCAAAGGAAAGAAATAAAATAAGATGGAAATAAGGTTGTTAGCATTTAAAGGACGGAAGAATATGGAAATATGGAAGCAGTATATTATGTCCTCATCTGATGGAAAGACAGAGAACTATTCGACTACAAA
>QANU01047209.1:578592-692753 GCA_003254905.1 Nissolia schottii | reverse complement strand
TTGACTAGGAATCGAACCAATATAAATATTGTGTTTGTTTTTCTTCTTCTCTCCACTATTTACATTTCCTATCATTTAAAAGAAAATCTGTTTTCGTTTTCAAAGTTTTAGTCTTTTCAGAAAACTTGTCTCTCTGAATACAAGGAGATATCTCCTAAACTTTTAAGAGACAACTTTCAAAGAAAGGTTAATTTTTTTTTAAAACGAAAGACTTTGCTTAGATTCAACCCCCCTTCTCTAAGCTGCAAAAAACCATCAATAAATATACACAAAGAAGAAAAATGCTAAATCTTCTTACAAGATGTTCCTACAAATTCTCCTACCATCTTCAATGCACGATACTTAGCATTGTTTGGAGCAAAATGGAAATAAAATAAAATAAAAATTAACATGTGTTATTCATCGAAGGTAATAGGAGAATTTGCAGGAGAGCTTAACATTACTAATAAACAAATTGAGGAACAGCATGCAATGAAGAATATTATATATGGCTTTTTGACCTTTCAGGCCCATTACGAACTCTTTTTGTTTGTTTTTGGTACGATCGAACTCAACTCTAAGTTACTCTAAGACGTGTTTGGTTACGTAAAGCGTAGGCCTATTAATCGTTTGCAGTTAAGAAAAACTTCTACATGCAAAACAAAGGCAAGCCCATCAAATGGAAGAGATTTGGATTAGATCATTTTATCACCCTAAAGATTATTTTTTACTCCTCCTTGTGTAATAAAAAGTTTTCTAAAATTATTCACAATTTAGTTGATAAGTGTTATGAGAACACTTATTATTTATGTTTACAAAATATTTTAGATCTAGTTCCTTAACAAGTATCTTTAAAAAAATTATTAGAAAACCCAATTAATTATCAGTCCCAGAATAACTACGATATATGCGTTCATTATCAACCATCACATAAATTTTTTTGTGAGAATTGGGTTCTCGAGAGCGAAGATAATCCCACAATGATATATAGTTGATTTGTCAAATAAAGAAACTGGCCATTTCAGTGCAACAATAACTATGCTGAATATAACTCAACCATCTCATCTCTTTCACTCGTTTTCAAACAACTTTCATGTCAAAACTTGCAGGCTTGGCTAGCCCAATAACTGTCAATTATTTTCACTTGGCAATTTTTTAATCAGATAAACAAGAAAGGCTTTGTGAAGACAAACTCCTGTCCAACACACGTCATTGGCATCCAAATTAGTGTTATTGTGTTTGAATATTGAAAATGAAATAACTCTTATTAGAAAATCTTTACCCCTAATTATAAGAGGGCCTAACCAACAATTAAATTACTTTAAGTTAGTCAAATTCTTAATAATAAAATCTAAGTTTAAAAAAGATATTTACGTAGCAGGTGTGTCCCACTTTCAAATCTTTAAATAAATGTATAATCCCGGGGATTATAGATATTAAACATTCTCCAAAAATGATAGTTATCTAACTCCTAATTATCATCTATCACGCCTCTTATTAATAATATTATTGTAGAAGTAAAACATTGGTATTAATTATTCTCTGCATTCAATTTTACATGTTTTTTATTAAAAATATTATCTAAAATTAGTTGTGCTTTGATTAGATTAAGAAAATATTAATTATTATCTTTAATTTTTAACTATACCATTTTTATTATGAGTTCTCTATTATATTAATTGCATTACAATTTTTCATAACACTTATTGAATGATAATTTAGTTCAAACACTTAATATTCTTTTTGAATATGTGGAAATTAATTAATTTTGTGGATATTTGTGATGTAAATTTGGTCCAATACAACAAAAGGTATATCTATGAATACTTTTACCCAATAACAAGCTGCGTTTGACAATTTCTTCTTCTTTTTGACTCTTAACTGGTTTCCTTTTTCTTTATTACTTAGCAATTCATCAAATTAAGTAAAGGCCAATAAAATTTCTTCTCTGTGCCTAATATGTTGGTTCCATTCCACTTTTTGGAGACAACTTTTGCTCTCATGTTCAGCTGCTCATCATCATCACTCATCTCCAATTAAAGTATTAAACTAATGGTCTTCAGAATAATTACTTTTCCAGGTGCAACTAATGGAGTCCTATCTAGGATAAGTACCAAATTGGAGTACAGAGCCTAAAGTCTTCTATTTTTCAATTATTATTTTATTCGTTACCATTCTTCAATGTTTAGACAAATTATATACGTGGAGTTACTGGCCGTTTAACTGGACTGGTTATCTATATATAATATATTCCATCCATTTTAATTTATCTTGATGTTATATAATGTATGCTAATTTGAAAAAATTACCTCTATCTTGAGAATACTAATTCCATTAGCTCTATCAATACTCTCTTTTCTATTCCATTCTATCATTAATATATCCCAAAGGATAATATAAAAATATTAATAACATATTGATAATATTCTAATTAAATGGTTGGATAAATTAAAACCCTACAAAATTCTAAATTGATAGATAAGCTGAGACAGATAGAGTATATCCCACTATTTTTTTGGGCACTTGTATATACTATTATTATGTGAATGGGAATGATCTTGAAAGCTATTAAATTACTATTTAAACCATAGATAAAATTCCAAGCACCCAAGATATTAATGAGCAATAGACTGCCCTTGGTCTATTTTCTTAGATTTTTCTGCTAGTTCTAGCCAGTTGTTTTGTCCAAGAATTAGGGGATGGGGGACACTTAGAAAGGGCGGTTGGTGTTTATGCTTTTGGTACGTACAAATTAAAAGCCATCACATGCTAGTGATAATTTATCTGAGGACGTGGCCTCCCTCAAGAAGTAACCCTAGACTAGAGGGTGGTAATTAATTCTCCAATTTAGGAATTCATGGGATTTTGTTCCTTTTATTACTTGATATTGACATATTTTATTTTATCTCTACTCTATTATAATCCTAGCACGGATTATATATATGTTGTTCTACATGCTTGATATGCATTCACTATTAACGAACAAAATTAAGGGGCTCCTATTGATCAATTAAGATTGCGACGAGCGGAAGTTTTCAGACTTTAATCTCATTAGAAACGAGTGATTTTGAAGTTCATGAGTGGTTGTCTTCTAGCTATCACGTAATGAACCCAAATTCCAATTGGAAAATATACATATTACATAATTGCAATTTTCATTAGGAGTCATAACTCCGTGCTGCTAGTTTCTAACTATGGTCCCCCATACTCCATAATAAAAATGTTAAACAAGATCGCTGCCACGTCATATGATATTGAATCGTACCAAAAGACCAAACATAGGTAACAAAAGAGAAATTCTTAGAGAGATGCATATCAAAAGAAAAAGAAAAGTTTTAATTTACTTGGTATCATTTATCAACATCATTAAGGGTGTTGCATAACAATATAAGCACACTACAATTCTAGGATGAGGACCTGAATTCAATTCTTGATAAAAACATCAGTGATAGGAGGACAAGCTTGATAATGTCTGAAATGATTAGTCTTCTTCCCCTAATAATAAGGTTGAAGAAATCAACGCTTGTTAAAAAATGTATTAATGTTTTTTTTATATAAATATTGATACTTATTTTTATTATGTTGATACTTACGTGTTTTAAAGATAGAGTGGAGAAATTGAGAGCAAGAGAGAGTGTGATTTGACGAAGAGAGAAGATCACTAGTGATTAAACTTTTTATTACATTTTGTGACGTTAAAACACAAACTTTATGTATATAAGTACGGGATATATATATGATGTATGTTTTTTTGGTGTACGTGTAACATAATTCATTATATTATTTGATCATGACTCAAGTGGTGTCAACACCACCAATAAATTTGTTCAAGTAAATGTCTCGTGGCTTGTTAATTTAGTCAATTTAATGCCTCTACCAAATCAAAACAGCGCTTTCAAAAAATATTGCCAACTACGTTCACTGGGCAATATATGTTGCTTTATATATAGGATTAGGCTCTCTATTTGATGTTACTATATATATATATATAGTGGGAGGGGGGTGTAGTCTATGCATTTATTCCAGGAGACACTTTGCTTATTAGTGTATAGGTATTAAAATTAGCTAGATTAGCTTGGTAATGTTGGGTGAATACTACCTGTTAAAATATAAACCTAGAGTCAAGGTGGGGTCCATTGGATACTAACCCTAGCTAGGTTTTGTGCCTTGCTTGAAACAATGTCTCATCGACTCACCCAAGGAAACATTGCATTTGGATCTGAACATGTTGAAAATGGGGGTTACTTTGCCACTTTAATTTAATTAAGGCTATTTCTACGTTTAAAAAAAGTTGAGATTTAAAATGGATGATAGCAAGAGAGGAAAAAAATGTCAAGAGGTAAACATATAAGAGGAGACTTAAAGTGAAATCTATCACTAATAAATTAATAAAGTAAAAAGTGAGTTATTTTTACTTTATTATTTAGTAGTGTAATCTTTTATTTTAGAAGATTTTTGCCCCAATATTTGATATTGGTGATTGAAATTAAAACTATGCTAATTTTTTTTGATTTAATTATAATGCACTGAAGGTGTAGAATTATTTTATATTATCATCTAATTATATATTAACAAATTAACAAACATGATTAACTATTACATTCACTTCTTAAAAGGTCATCCAAAATCAAAATTAAACTCTTTTTTTTATTAAACTCTTTATATATATAGTAATCACTTTGGGGTCTATTTTTAACGTATAAATAACATTATTATGTCTCTTATGACGTGAGTAGCTCGCTCCCAATCAGTTGCAACATAAAAATATATTAAAAACCTCGAAGACTTGATGGACTAATGTGCTATGATCAAGGCTCATGCATGATCTCTTTTTGGTCCCCAGCTAGATTGGTTATTTTGTTAGAGAAAAAGAAAAATACCAGATATATATAGCAGAAGATTATTGTCTAGAGTTTTTCATAACAATATCCTGTGAATACATACCACAAGCGTGAATGAGATATATAATTCATGAACTAAAGTAAGATAAGGACACGAGAGAGCACCAGCGGCAGCTGCTTGTCTTTTTAAGAGTAACAAAATGAAAATCAGTTCATATGGATTCCCTTCAAAAACAAAACAAAAAGTTCAATACAAGTTGTCAAGATTCTCTCATCTATAAAAAAAAAGGGTTCAATTAAGCGTGTGGTTTCGTTTGAAAAATAAAGGATCTCCGAAAGGGAGAAGAGGAAGGACAACTCATAATTCAAAAGGTACGAAACGAAAGCATCATCATTATTGAGGTTTGACAGGCAAAGAATGCATACATAATAATAATTCAAGACAAGCCCTATTTTGTAGGCATCCTTTTTAGTTCAAGAGTGTCTCATCTGTAATTGTAGTTATCACATTATTTCTACCCCGGAAGTTAAAACAACTATGCTAATTTTAGTTAAATGCAGTAATAACTCATACTTTCATAGATAGAAAGAAAGAGAGAGAGAGAGAGAGAGAGAGAGAGAGAGAGAGAGAGAGAGAGAGAGAGAGAGAGAGACATAATTAGTATTGGCTAGCTAGTCTGCAAAACTTCAATTTCTTTTGGATCGAATCCACAAACAGTAAAAGACTAATGCTTTGTTTAGGGCTAGCTTATGATCATTGCATTATTAGCTAGGCTTATCGGTTATGGTATCTTCTTGACACTCATTCTAACAACATCAGGGGCAAAAGAGCATAAAGAAATTATTGCATAGACTCAAAGTGTAAAAAATACTTGCTTGAACATATTATAAGGTGTAGACATTTTGTCATTTATCTTATACATCATGCGGCTCATTGATTTGAACATGATGAGCCCCGTAATATATATGTGTGTAAGAGAGGTGACTAAGATGTTTACACCTTTTAACATGTTCAAATAGGACAACTTAGAGAGCACTAAGTGAACCATGCTCTATAATTGAATCTCAATGACAGAGTTACATTTCAGCTTCAGTTAGCAATAGGATTCACACTTATGTGAAATATCATTCTATCTTTCTTTGAGTAGAGTTGCACGATCCACTTTAGTGCTTTCTAGATAATACAATAATTTCTCAAGGGCATATACATCCCTCAACGTCGAAGTTGTGTTTGGTCTGACGGACAGAACAAATGGAGATAGACACAGGACACAAAATTCCCGTGTTTTACTAAAGTTGAGATATAGGGGGGCATAAAATTTTTTGCTTAGGGAGACACAGAATTGGGACTTAGAAGAAATATGTCTCGGTTTAAGGTATGAAACGAGGGTCAAAGGGAACATCAGATCCTTGGAGAAGAACACAACAAGACTAGCTAGTGTACGTTATTTGGGTAGCAGCCCATAATAATGAATTAGTTCCTCATCATCCGGAGTGCCAGCTCTTGCAGCTCACCCAAGTCATTATGATTGTTGTTGTATGACCTCCTTTTAGAAGATGCAGCCTGGAATGAGAAATGATCATCATCCGATCTGCTTAATTGCATTCCCATTGCTCCATCATGGATGCTGTTGTTGTGATCAATTGGGTCGTCAAGGGAGCTCTGAGGAGATATAGGGTTCGCATAATTGTTAGTGGGATGACAGAATGGATTCATGGCTTGTCCTGCCCACTGCTGATTCTCCATGCTCCTGCAGGGCTCCATCTGGTTCTGCGCCAGCTGAGCCTTCACTTGCATCACTTGTGCCTGCAAGCACGCCACCTACATTTATTTATTTTCCACAGCATAAACAAACAAACAATTATTGTCACAGAATAATTGAATTAATTAAGACGACTAGCTACCTAGAACAATTTGCTTTACTTAATTTGTTTATTCATAAATTGACTTTCTTCACATTTTTTAGTACTACACCTAATTGAAAAAACCAACACCTTTTCAACATCATCATGTGCATACAAGTAATAAAAAAATGATAGGATGATAATTCTAATTACACTCGGTGGCCCTCCAAGCATCTTAGAAGCCAAAGCGCTTGTAGCTAGCTACAAGTCAAGCAAGGACAAAAAGACAGGAGTACGTGGTAGAGTGTGTGGTTGAATGACCCTCCTTCATTTTTCATATTTCCAATATCGATTAGAAAACATATATAATAGCAATGTTACAAAATCACATATATACGCCCGAACTCTAGATAACTTGGTAAAGATTCTTATATTTCATTAAAAGCTATTTCTCATTATTTTACCCGAAAGAACTATAAAATAAAATACAAATAAAAATAAAAATATGCAATCGAATGAATTCTTTTTCATATTGGACATGCATCAAAAACTCTAATTCTCCAACATTTTCCCGGACATATATAATAAAAATAATTTGTTGAACCTGTTGTTGCAAGGCGAAAATGTGGGAGACGCAGCCATAAACGGGGTCCCGGATGCGAGCCTGAGCCTCGTAAGCGATGGTGACGACCGCCTCGCAGCGGTGGTGTGCCGGTATGTGGAGCAGCAACTTGGAAACGTTGCTGGCTCCAAACACCTTGTGTATGGCCGCAAACCTCGCCGGCCCTTGCTCGGAGCAGAAATAAGGGGCGAAGATGCAGTCAGAGGCGCACTTCCTCCTCAGGAACTTGCACGCCCCACACGGAGATCCGGTAGAAGAAGTAGAAGAAGAAGAAGAAGAAGAAGAAGATCCACCACTTCCACTTGTTGAAGAAGCCATTTAACAATAATAATAATAATCTAGCTAGCTTGCAACAAAGAAAGAAAGAAAGAAAGAAAGGTAGGTTGAAAGGGTGTGTGTTAATGATATGTGTAATGTGTGGGGAGTAGTGAATTAAAATTAGTATAGTTATGTAGGCACACGGGTACACTAGGGAAGTGGTGCAAGAATGTGAGGACTATGGTGTGGGGGCAAGGTATATATAAAAGGGTTTCTTTCTTATAATAAAAATGTGAACGTGGGGGGACATGGGAGGCTCATGTGCAGGGTTTAAGGGGGACATTTGTTCATGGTCGATGCAATATGCGACTGGATTTTTCTATGGGGATTAGACCAAAGTTAATGTATATTATAATTTGGACTCTTAGTTATTGAAACCCTTTCTTTTATATTTAGGATTTTAGTGAACCCTTGTAAATAATCAAATTTGCAATGTATTTAATGCATTAAAATAAAATATTTTTCTCAATAAGTTGTATTTCTTTTTCTTGATTCTTTAACGACTGTAGTTAACAAAACTTTTAAGTAATTTTAAAATGTGACATAGTAGTAACTCACATTATTCCTTAACTATAATGTGAGTTTGACTGTGAGAATGAAAAAACATTGTGTATATCTTAGGTTTAAAAAACCTAATGTTTAGAATGATTTAGATTGTTTTTAAATTTTAAAATTAAATCAATTTTTACCCAATCCTATCAATTTTTCTAGGATTTAAAAAAACGAATGCATTAAATCTCATAAGATTTATCAAATGAAATCATTTCTTATATATTACTAAAACTTTCAATCGCAATATTTGATTTCTAAATCAAATCATTTTCAATTTTTATTGATTCCAAGTACCACTCATATTCATTTGGTTTAATTTATAAGCTTATAATTTAGTACTTGCATTTGTTTAGTGTGCGCTCGTACGTATGTGGGAAGAATAGATTGACGAATTGTTTGACCAGTTGCGTCTCATTTTTTCCGCCGAACGCCGCACCTGGGAACTGCTGCAGTTTGTTGCTTTACAACGCTTAGTTAGTATACGGCCACCTGCCGGTCAACCATACCCATTCCTTTTAGTTCAATTAAATTAGTCACAAATAGATTTATTAACCAAATCGTAGAAACATTTAATTACCACGTATATTATCAAAAAATGTTAATGGAGGTAATAACATTATCCAAGTTTATTTCTAATCCGTCATATTATCATAGTATAGTTATTACTAATTATAAATAAGGTAAAGTTAATACGTGTTTTAAAGATACTTGTTTCACATTATTGAAATTTTGTTATATCGAGGTGTTACATGCAAGTCACTCTAATGCTCTAGTCGATGTAGTATGAAATGTGTACGAGAATGTGATAGAATCTAGTTAACTAATGTTGTATGTGTCTAAATTTGTACTCAAGTAACACTTGTGTTCTCATAATAAACTTATGTCGTGTCAATTTCGCGATATAAGCTACGATGGATTATTTATGACATTTTAATACCCTGCCAACTACAACACATTAGAAATCTAACTATTCAAGTATCCTTGCGAGCTGAGATGCTTGTGTCATCTCATGGGACGAAGTCCATGTAATTGAGCGATTAGATTGAGCTTATAGTGTTAAGTCATCACTGATGTGGACTGCTAATTCGGGAAGGCACGACTCTTCGGATTTGGTCCATAACAAAGATAAAGTTGAAATGTTTTGAGTTTAATATATTTATAAGGATTAGGATAAATATAAGGAAAATGACAAGGATGGGAGAACAACGGTTATGTTTTCTTATATTGTTAGAAAAGCGTTCTATGAGCTCAGTGAAGAAAGTCCAATCTTCAATTGTTTTAAGGCTATTAAGCTTAGTACTCTGTCAGTCTGTTGTTACATGATAGAGAATTATACTTGGACAATTCCTCAAATGATGAACTTTTTCGGGCCTTTCTGGCATGGAAACCAGATTCCTTAAAGATGTGATCAAATAAAATAAATGAAAAAAAATAAAAATAAAAGGAAGAATCCCAAATGCTAAAGTAATTTTTTTGAGCAGAAGAATATCGCTCGTATGATTGCCTTTCACATGGTCTAAGTTCCAAGTTGTCACCCGCCCGTGTGCTCTTCATGAACTATTTTACTAACAAAATGTATAATAATATAGTTCAGAAGGTCGCTTTAACTCCATCGTGAAATTCAAATTCAAATCTACTACAGTTTTGTTTACACAAGCAGGAATGTGTGCTTTCATATTCATCTAATATTAGATATGTTTAAGGTCGTCATCAAAATCTATAACCAAATCTGGCGTCTAAGGAAATCACTTTCAAAAAAATGACTCTAGTTTACTAGCAAAGTCAAAATTTGACCAGATTCAGATCAAAGGCCGTCAGTAAACACCAAGAAATTAGCTAACCGACAATAATAACAACATTTACTCATACATTATTATTGGTCACAATAAGAACCAGCTCAGCTCTATATTGTGGGTAGCATATGTAGGGAGTGATGCAAGAAGAGCAACGACTATTACAAGTGTAGCAGTTCGTCATACTTAACAATGAGAATTGGCAGTTTGTATTAACAAGAGTCATGGGTCTTAATTTTTAAGTTCACACCACCAAGCTCATTTAATTGGCAAGAAGTAACATGCAAAACATTTTATATCCAACCAACCATGACATAATGTTATAAATCAGCATTTATTGGTGCATCAATTAACATCACTTTTTCACATGACACTAATGCAGACCACATAATATATTGTAACAACCACCACAGCCCCATAACCATGGCAGCTATTTATTTATTTATTCAATTTTGGTCTTACCATCAACTTAGCTAAAGGCAAAACATATTCTGTACTTAGGGCAAGTATTAGCTCTTGTGCTATATACGCATACTTATCATTAAAATGACCAAACTAGGGGGCGACAAAAGAGATAAAGAAACCTTAACTGCTTTGTGATTTTGAATTTGGAGGATAAAAGCTACAAAATTGATGTGCCACATACTAAAAAAGGAAGAGCTCGTTGATAAGAACTACGAAGTTTGAGATTAGTATGGTGGTTTTATACACAACCAAATCTCTCAAATAGCAAAAGAGAGACCCCTGCTATAGGTTACGAGTGGAGTTTCAACCCGACCCCATTTCTTACAAACACCAAAACAAGGGACATTGAAAGATCTCCAAATCAACCCCAAAATGAGACCTTAACAACAGAATTCTAGAGAACCAATCCTGGATGATGCACTATATACGGGTCATGCTGCTCAAAAAGTTACTTCCAAATCCTCATCTCTTGTGATGGAACCTCACCCTCAGCAAGAATTGCATCTTAACCTGTTTAAATAGTCCACATTCAGTCACTTGCTTTTGTGATTACCAAATGAAGACAATGAAATACCATCATATATAAGGGTATAATATAAGGCAAACGATAACACTAATCAATCTTAAAACTTACTTGAGCGGTATTATACACAATATACTCATTATACATGAGCTCAGATGACTTGACATTAGATGATACTGGTTTGCCACAGGGAACAGTAACATCACCCCTCCACTTTACATATTCCGATTCATGAGGTATTTTCTTGCCCAATCCTTTTGTAGAGTGCTTTCCTTCAGGAGGTTTATCCATATACTATTTCATAGGGAAATGGCAATAAATATGAAACAAATTAATGCAAATTCATTTGGCGAAAATTTAAACCAATATGGACAACTTGATCGAATCAGACTGACCTTAGCTTTCTTGAGCTCATAGACATTTCCAAGAGCAACTTCACTTAAAAGCATTAGCCCGACAGGATTTTTCTTATCTGTGAAGCAATATTGAGCACTCTTGCTAACCAAGTCAGCAAAGTAAATACCTTTGCCAAACTGCAACACAATATTCAATTTTGGGTACCACTCTAAAAGTAATTATAAACTACATGCATGACAATATTTAAGAGAGGCATGAAAGGGGGAGTAGTAGTAAGAACCATATAGCCAGTTGCTGGGGCCTCAGGAGGGGCAATTCTAAGTCCTTGGCTAAGAATACCCACAAAATTTGTCAATCTAGAACCTACAACAATAGAAAATTTTTATTAGAGGTGTCTAAATAAAACTTCATAAGCACTTTTATCAGAATTGTAGGATACACATTACCACAAAATGAGCCATGCACGTCATTGTATTTCACCACAGAAATTGATCTTATTTGCAGGAGAGATAAAAGAAATTATAAACTAGAACTTTAGGCTTTAGCACTCCTCTAATCTAGTAATATCTTGGCACCTCCAAGGATAAATCAGGTTTATGAGCAGAACTCCACAAGGAAGATTTTGCGACAGAAAAGTTTGACTTTTTTTTATATTGTTAAGAAATTTGTTTATGTTCATTTCTTTCAATTTTCCTACTCATTCATTATGTCCTATTATTTAACAACAACAAATATACAAGTACACTTGGATCGTCAAATCAAAACGTACCATGCCATAGAAGCATTCTGTTACCAAGTTTCTCTCTATGAGGAGCAAACTTATCAAATTCTCCCTCCCTTTCAAGTGAAAAAACTTCTTCTAGCTCAAGACTCCAGTCCTGCAAAGATGGATTACAAAGATTATAGAAACTATTAAATTGTGAGAAATGAAAAAATTCAACCGTGAAATAAATACAAATACATACCATGTGTGTGGGTGCATGAGTATTATGGAGAAACTTCTCAATTAAATGATACTCCTCACTATCATGAGGAAGAGGATTCATAGCACAATGAAGCTTCTTGTAATTATCATCAATGGAGTCATCACTATTTGCATCAAACCCAACTAATCTTGAAGCTATTTCAATGTCTTGAAGGGCTTCTAACATTTTCACCTACACCAAAAGCAAGACAATATATTATTCAAACTATAACAATGAGAATGACATATGCCAATATGTCAGTAAAGTCCTGATCAGATTTGAACACACAAGTTTCACATGTCTTGCATTAATATTTTATCACTTGACCTTTAGATATTAAACCCACAGTCAAATTTCCAGAAAAACAAACTTAAAAAACCATGAGATGGTCCAGTATAAATTCTTCGTGACTATAATCAAATGTAATTTTATTGATCTTTTACATTTAGTCTTCATCATCAACATTCTTGAGTCATGGATGCAAGAAGAAAAATAGCGCAAAACCAAAGCATCAAACTAATTTCATGTGGCAAATGAATACAGATGGTAATACACACCTTTGACTTAAAATCATCCTCATCCCTAATAATATGTGGATGAATAGAAGGGATCAAAGTGAAGAACCGATTGCTAGCATCAATAAGCAAGCTCTCCCTGGCTGATGGGTCTGGACTATTCGTTCCTAAGAGATTCTGTATATCTGTCAATGCTTCAAACCCTGGGAAGAAGGAGCAGAGCAACATAAAGTCAAACATTTATCAATTTGTTACACAGTACTGGGTTGCTTGGGGCTGCCAATGAAAGAAGATAGGAAATTACTGTAGCACAATAAAGAGGAGGAATAAGCAGGTCGATACCCTTTTGGATATTACTTTTGCTCAATTTTCCAAGCGGCATTTCAGACATATTAATCTCAAATTCCATCATGGCAGCTCTACAAAACTCAAGGATCAGTATCGCATCACACACATTTCAATAACATGAAGGGGTATTAGATTATAACCTATATGTTTCCACATTGAAGAGCATCTTCATCAATTCTCTTAGCGGAGGGGGTAGTTTACTGACTTCATCCGTTTTATTTTTCCTTGGGACCTGTTTGCTAACTCCATAATCCTACGAAGTCAATTGTTTGAAACAACCATGAGTTTGATTAATCACCTGATAGGTGAAGATAATTTACATCAAACATATTACACAAAAAATAAGATAAGTAAGTACAATATCCAATGGGAAGAATCGTCCAGGTTGCTTCTGAATAGTCTTTTGCTCCCAAGCCTCCCAAGGGTTTCCAGTCTTCTCAAAGAATAATCTTTTGAATTCACGTATTGCATCTGATTTTGACAATTCCTCTAATTTGCTTCCTCCAATCTTGTCATTTCCCACACGACCCCATTTACGAAACACATAGCATCCTGACCCCTTATCTTCTTGGATTATTTGGAGAATGTAGTAGCTTTACATGAGAAGCAAAAATTAGAAGATGTTTTGCAGGAAACATTGCATAGCAATAGCATAACAAAATTAAATTGTTTTATTGAGAAATCTAAGTCATAAAGATGGCATTAATAGCTTATGGCCATGTTTGAAATAACATGAGTAACATAATCGTAGTTTCAACTATTGTTACAATTGAACATGTCAGTCAACTTATGAAGAGCAATTAAATCAGAAGGTAAACATATCAGCTCGACAGATGACAGCTATCATATGCCTTGTATGAAACATTACATAGTATAACAAAATAGAGTAGTATCCCTTTAGCTTCAACTTTTTACATCAATAACAGAGAAAACAAGCCGCTACTTCTAGCTTAGTTAGTTAACTAAACACAACTTATGCTAAAAGCTGAATAAGAAATCTAAAATACAATTAACCCACCTGTTAACACCAGTAGACAAATCAGACATATTCAAAGTTGTATTATAAATGCTTTTCCCCTCCTCAAGTATGTGACCAGAAGCTTGTAGGCCAGAAGCCTCATGAACAGCACTTTGCCCCTTCACTTTGATGGTGACCATGCTAGAAGACTCGCCAATCCTTTCAACTTTGTACATATCAAATGGAAGCTTCCTCTTTCTTTCCATACAGCCAACCAAGTAGTCCTCTCTAACTATTGGTATTTTCATCCTCCTATATATGGAACTCTTCCAAGTCACTGATATTTGAACAAATCAAACAAAAAAAAGTACATGAGATCAGCAATTTGAGTGCACCCATACCTGGCCTTCTTCATCTCGGCTTCATCATTGAGCGCTCCACTGACCACCAAGCAGGTAGTATCTGCAAGTAAACTGGTCAAAAAAAGAGAGCAGGAAAACCATACACATGAAGATTGAAAAAGCAAAAATATATTTCAACAAATATGTAGAAAACAAAAATTAAAAATCTGTTTTTTTATTTCCATTTGCAATTTTCATAAATCAGTCTATGCAGCAGATACCTTTCTTCACTTTTGGATGAAGCACCCCACCTATGCCTTCAATTTTGCGTTTCCATTCCAGCTGCATGATAACCTCTTAGAAGAGAAATTCTAAATGCTAGAAAACTAAATTAAACATGACAGATTCTCAGAATGGTTTTGGAGCAGGTGAGACTTCAATTTATTGAAGTTAAAACAAAAATGTGGAAGGAAAAAAGGAAGGAAGTCATACAATCGAGTCAGTAGATAATCCACAAATAGCGACTTTCAAATCTGCCAAACTTTCACTGTTTGATGATTGATCCTGGGATGCAGTAATTTGACTTTCAGCAGGACTCCTTGCAGATTGTAGGGGCAATATCCTAACTGGTTTCTTCCCTTTTTGAGATTTGAACCACTGCAAACAGCATGAAAAACTTAGGGTAGGAATTATTAGTTTTGTTTTGTGACAACTATTTTTCTTCACACACCTTTTTAAGGTACTGGTTGCTTGTTTCCTCTGGGATCTTCCACTTCCCTACAACACGTTTTGGTTCAGAGGTAGAGTAGGAACATTTACTCCACTCAGAAATGAATCCATTGCACCGGTACATTCCTCCAGAATAACGCAGAAAACCAGAGCATATTGGGCAATGACCAAGTCCTCCAAACATCATTCCATCAACACTAAAATCACAACAATAATGACGACAGTTGGTGAAATAAACCATATCTTGTAAATTGTTTTCAAAATATATCATCAAGATCTGGAAAACAGTGTTATCAAATATCCACTATAGCAGCGCAATAGCAGAATAGCGTAGCGGGCTTTGAGCTAGCTGCTATGCTATTTTATAATGTCGATTGGCAGCGGGAATGGCGGTGTTATAGCAGAAAAAATAGCAGGTTTTGAGCAAAACACTATTCCTCTATTGATAACACTACTAGAAAATCTGTTTCCCATACAGACAAAAATATCCGCAATAAACTTTCTGGCCTAAGTTTTTAATTTTTATGTATAAATTCTAGTTTCTCCATGAAACTATAATAGAGCCAATACAAGTGATTGTGGATAATAGTGGACACCCAACAAACAGATAGACATATTATTGTCAGTAAAATCATTGGAAACTTAGAACTTACAATAAAAGGAGAATAACATATTGAATGTATGAAACAATGACAGGGAGGAGGCAAAAGATTCTTAAAGATCTGTGCAAAAAGTGCATGAGAGAATAAATTACCAGCGATCACGCAAATCGAGTTCTGATCCAGTTGAATCTTGATCATTGGCGTCTAGCATTTCACGCATCTCTGCTGTTGTCACGTGCTTTTTAAGATCATCCTTTAGAGCCCAGAGTTCTTTGGTTTGTGTTTCCAGTCTATTCACCAGATCACTTGCTTCCCCTGAGTCAATAGCATTTTTCCCTGATGCTGCCTTGCCTGCAGATGCTTCTACGGTCATCTTAGCAACTTTTGGCTTCTGCTCACCATCAGCATTCTTCCCACGTTTTGTGCCACCTTTTGAACTGGTTTGGTGTGTGGATTCTTTAATTTCTTCAGTCTCAGTGTTTTTACCACTGCCACCTGAAAGGAAAAGTGTGAGAAACCAAATACAAAGAAAACAAAAAGAGAGACAATCACTAAGTAGTGAAAACAAGACATCCTATCTTGAAAATAATGATCCCAATACCTGCCTCCCCGGGAGGACCCTTCTTGGCCAAGTCACTGACAGCTGATTGATCAGAAGATGAAAGATTACTCCATCCCGACAACTTCTCCACTAGAGTTGATGGTGATAAATCCATGAAACACTTGGCATGGTGCCAAGCCAAACCTCTAGCACCTTGACCATCAGGCTTAGCGGATATGCGAACCTAAAAATCCAATAGAAAACAGTCAGCAAGGAAATATAGTCTAAAGCCAATTGCACATGTGCATGGATGAATATGATCAATCATCAATGGTTTTTAGAACATTTTAAATTTTAATAAGCATCTGAATAAAATACCCCTTACCGATCCAATTAACATACAAACTCTAAGAAAGAAAGATTAATAACCAACCTCTCCTTTGATGATTTTTTGACTACAACGCTTGCATGTAGCACGAGAATTCTGTGAAACTTCAATACCACACTCAGTATCTTTGATAGAATTTGACTTTGAATTTGATGGGGCACCGCTTTCTACATATTTTCTGATCTTCTGCTGATCTTCCCAACGAAGCGACTCTAAATCCTCAACATCATCAACTCTAGAAAAACATTATCATATTTATACAAAAACAAATCATTGTTAATGTCATATCATCACACAAAGCCACAAACACATTTAACAAAAAGACTAGAAATTTTCTAACGATTTTATCTGGTTGGCTTTCTTCAATATGCAACTAGCATGATTCCACATCTGAAAAGAAGATGAAAACACCAGTGACACGCATTAATATATATACAAAGTAACAATTCTCCTAAAAGTATAAGGAGTTACTATATAACCCAAAACTCTAACTATCTGGTGAATTGCACTTAAAATTTTAAGCAACGGGCAACAAAGACTACTTTTTTTTTTTTTTTGTAAGTCTTCGCAATTGCCTAAGCAATATTGGGGCAGGGGTAGGTATCGGTCAGGTAAGATACCCTCCAAACTGAAGCTTTGAAAATTGCAAAAGAAGTTTGAAGCTTTTTAGATTGCAAATAAAGATTGAAGCTTTTGCGTTGCACATATATGTTCGCGGGTAGCAGTGCACTACCCACTTCTACAGCTACCAGCCACTTTTGGGGTTAGGAAACAGAAACCTCATGCCATATTTTTCTTTTTTCTTTTCTCCTAAACATTTCGAATTAAAAAAAAAAAAGTGTCAAGCTTGTTAAGTTTCTAATGCATGTCCACTGAACTCTCTTTAAGAAAAGAATTCCTTAAAAACAAATAATAGCGAAAAAAGAAACAACAAGGTTACGGGGAAAGACTGCGTTTTTGTCCCAAAAAATAAAATTTAATTAAAAAAAATAAAAAACGTTAGAAGAAAAAGGCTAGAAAAGAAGAAAAGAAAGAAAGAAGGAAATACCGCCATGATGCCGTCGAACTTGGTGGATTGAACCATCTTGCCGAGGCGGAGGTGCTCGCTGGCGATGGGGGACTTGCACGTACGGCACGACGATCGTCCTGATTTCGCGTACTCCGCCTTCCATGGCTTCTGCTGCTTCTGTGGTGTCGCCATTCTCACTCGCACTAACCTTCTTCCTCTTTCTTCGTTTGGGGGTTTTGTTTTGTTTCTCTCTCAATTCGTGAGGCGTACTACTGTACTATTATTACACTACTACTAGTATCAGTCATACTAACATATTATATTATATACATACTCGTAAATACGTGCTATAATTTCCACCTCTTTCTATCTTTTTATTGATGGAAAGAAGGAGCCTATCCTTTCTAAGCCCTCAAAAATATATAAATATTAACAGTCAAACTACAAAATATGGCAACTTATTCACCTGACCTGCTTTTAAAAAAAAATATACATAATTGCGCCCTTCAGCCCATGGACATTGATTTTATCTTATTATAAGAGGTATTAACCATTCACTCCTTCTAACTAGCAACTTCATTTGCTTTTAATATAATTTTTATGTATAATTTAAAAGAGATAAACAAAAAAAAGAAAACTGCATTTGCATTCTCAATATACATATCCTAGCCTGGGGGACTTTCATTTATGTGCCTTCATCATTATCATGCTTCTTTTAATAATGGACGCCAGGTCATTCTTCATATACATATTCTTGGTCACAGAATTATTATTATTATTATTTTTTTAAAGAAATATGAATATATCCAGTTCCTATTGTCGATCTTACTTTGATCTCACCATTAAAGTCACTTTGATCAGAATATAGGTGGCTTTTCAGCAACAATATTATTAACTAAACAACTGCTGAACAAGCCCGGTTGCAACAGTCCTACTACATTGATGAGAAAATTTCCAGCATAATGCAAGTAACTGCCACAAGTTTCAAACCATGGTGGTACAAATCATGGAGAACCCCGTTTGTTTTGTTGACAATAGCAGAATGGAAGGAAAGTCACCATCACTCTTTAAACCATCTAGAGCAAAAGTTAACACTAAACAATTTCAGTACGTTGATCCACAACAAATTCTGCGTCCTCCTACAAATTAACATTATAAATTTACACCTTTATCACCAACACTAGAACTACAAAAAATTCCCTGTAATCATGACAAAGCACTTCCTCTCATTTCTCTACTGATAGAATTCCATATATCACTGATTTCTGTGTGTAACATCAGGACTAAATACACATAACTTGTTATTGACTTCAATTGAGGAAAAGCCATGACTCTCATTAAACCCCTCTTCAGTCAGTGAGACATCCAAGGATGAATCGTTAGGCTCTAAAACTGACAGCATTTTTGTTATTTCTTCAGCAAGCTCAACCCGTTTATGGATTCTACATGCACTTAACAGGGCTCCCCACACAATACGACCTGGTCTTATGGGCATGCCTGATATAAAGGATAATGCTGCATCAAATTGCCCGGCCCTAGCTAAAACCTCAACCATGCAGGCATAGTGTTCCTCAGTTGGAGAAATTGCATAGTCTTTCATGGAATTAAAGACCCTCCACCCCTCTTGAACCATTCCAGATTGACTACAAGCTGAGAGAACCGAAACAAATGTAACTGAGTTGGGCGTGTGTTTTTCTGATAAAGCACATGCATTCTGCTTCCTCAATTGTTCAAAAACAGCGAGTGCTTCCAAACACAAGCCGTTCATTGCAAATCCATTTATCATTGCAGTCCAAGAGACCACATTCTTAGCCGGCATCATACAGAAGATTCTGTGAGCAGTTTCGACTCGCTCGCATTTAGCATACATGTCCACAAGAGAAGTAAAATTCACCACATCCAATTCAACCTCGTTCCTAATCACAAAGCCGTGCACGCTCTTTCCTTGCTTCAGAGACCCCACGCCAGAGCAAGCAAGGATCACGCTGGCCAATGTCACCGAATTCGGGGTAACCAAGTTTTCCAGCATCCTTCTGAAAACGGACATAGCTTCCAAGAATCTCCCCCTTTTGGCATATCCACTAATCACAGCACTCCATAGAACCACATCCTTTTCACCAGCTTCTTCAAACAACCTAAAGGCATAATTAATAATCCCAAATTTCATATACATATCTACAACTGTTGTCTGCAAACAAACATTCAGCAAGAGATTGTTCCTTATGCACACCCCATGACACGCTTTACCTTCTCTCCTGGCCGAGACTCTCGCGCAGGCTCGAACCAAACCTTCCAGGGTGAAAGCATCCCAGTGGAAGCCAAAGCAATTAACCATGTCAGAAAACAAGTCAAAAACTTTGGATTCTTGAGAGAACTTCAAGTACCCTTTTATCATGAAACCCCACAAAGCCAGGCTTCTGTAAGAATAACGTTCAAACAGCTTGTGGGCATCTTTCAGAGAACCCAACACAGAGTACATCTCCAAAACCGCAGGCACTACAAAGAGGTCACCTTCCAACCCAGATCTGATGGCCAAGCAATGAATCATCCTCCCATTGGGCAAAAGCTGCAAATTTTGACTCGCTTTAATGGCGAACACCAAGTTGAAGCTATCAACTCGATTGCCCTCACTTCGCAAACGATTGAATAGCCCCAAAACGTCACCGTATAGACCATACTTTGAGTAACCGGAGATGAGAGTGTTCCAAGAATGAAGGGTCTTTGCGATGATCTGATCGAAGGCCCTTGTGGCCAGAGGAAGAGAACCGGATTGGACATAGGCGTTGGTGACGTTGGAACCGTAGAGGACTTCTTTGTGAAGCCCGTTGATGATGACATGGGCGTGAAGTTGCTGAGCCAGAGAGAGGGTCTTCGCGTAAGAGAAAAGGGAGAGAAGGGTTTTGAAAGGGTTTTGTGGAGAAATGGTGGGTGTGCCACGCATGGTAATGGAACAAGTATACTACAGCACGAGAAATGTGGGATGCTGCGAAAACCTCGGACTCTGTTGAGGGAAGAATCGAATCAAACCATTTCCCCGTCGTTGCGCGTTGGGGGAGACAACCTTGTATGTACTTGTGTTTTTTTTGTTAGGTTAGACATTAGCCGGACATTTAGCATGAATTTGATATTCACGATGGATGTAACATTTTCTTTCTAGTTTCAACACGACTAGCTTCGTATGCATCAGAGAGTACCCAGAGTTTTCCTATTTTTTTCAGTAAGAGTAGATAATGTTTGTTGTTTGCAAACCCTAAAGTGGTAGTGGCATTACAAAGAAAAAAGAAGGCCAAAAAAATACAATATGTTGAGCACTAATTAGCTTTCAATTCATCACAAAATGCATATTTTCGTAAATTAACAACCATAGTTCAGATCGTATGTTTGTACTTTGTATAAGGTTAATGTTTCCTAATGTCATAAACTGTAGATTAAAAATAAAATCCTACTGTTGCTCCGTCTCTCTCTCCCCTCTCCGTGTGTGTATTAAATCTTCATGCTTCCATTCAATCTGCTCTCTAGGCATTGATGAAAGGCGTCACCACGAGAAAACATTTAATGCACAGTTGGTGTGGGCATGAAGAAGAACTGCAAAAAAGGGAAGAAGAAAGGTGTGTCCGCAAATATTGAAACAAAACATGCAAAATCTTCAGTAATTGCGTTGGTGAATACCTCAAATGATTTCCCTGAACGTTCATATTCTAGCATGCTTAGTGCAACTTGACAACTTTGTGAGACAAGAGGCTCTGGATCTGCCGTAAACTCCTCAAGGAGTGCTACACTTTGCTCATCTAAGGACATACAACAAAAGAATTTTGTTAACAACCCCAAATGTAAAATGAGGAGATTTAAACGCTATGCACAATAGCAAAAGTAGAATTAGTAATAAATGGTCAAGCAATCAACTATTATTTGTCGAGTGGCTCAGCTTAACCCAACCATTTTATCAAAGAGAGATTAAATAAAGTTTCTAAGAACAACTCCATTAATTGGACTAGAGCTTAGCATATACTATAGAATAGTCATAGTCATAGATTAACAGAAAAACTACTAATATGTCAGAGACAAAAGATATGTATCGTTCATCTGTTGATTATAGAATTTAATAAAGATTAAAGGAGTCACGTGACATAGGCAGATGCAATCATTTTCGATAGGTTGCTGCCACAAACTTGGAACACTGAAATCACAGCTGATAACAGGAAAATAGCCCATCAATATTTGAAGAAGAATATAAAGGTAAATGTTATACATCTCAACCTGAAAGATAGTGATTTCATGAATGTACTAATAGTAAGATGCTCCTCTAAAGTGATAAAATATCTCCTTCCGATTTAACAAGAACTTTGCATTATATTTGGGCTCGCCCGAAGGCCCCAAACAACTTCCAAATCACTTTGATTGTAACTAGCAAGCATCGCCAATTGAATAGTAACAGGTGCATTACCCAACACCTTTACATTGTGTCTTTATTTGTTTAGTGAACTGGATGAGAATCATCCAGTTCACCAGGACCAGTCACAATCAAACACAAGCACAGATTAACAGAATCATTAGAAAAACTAGTAGTTGCAATCTAAATTTACTTGGACTGCTCCTAGTTACTCCTTACTTCAATATTAGCATATGGATTTCATACATTATATGATATTATTGCATTTCTCCTTTAATCCACATAGATGGCACCACAAAGAGAAGCACTCGTTTAAGTAATGCATTACATTCTTTTGAGAGTAAAAGATATCACACCGTTGAATAATGTATGGTTGCAATACCTGCAATTGAACCAAGAGCTTCAGCAGCTTCATGTCTAACCATTGGGTGCTCTTTCGCATCCTTAAGTATGTCGGATAGAGCAGCTGAAGCAGCTTTGTTTTGCAATTGACCCAAAACATACGCCACCTACAAATTTACAGAAAATATAGGCATTCAAAATTAAGCAATTCAAAAAGGTGCAAGCAAATCCAAGTCAGATGCTTAAAACATTCAGCTTCTACCAATAAAAGAACAATATAAACATATTAAAAAAAAATTATATAAAAAATAGTGCAAATATCAAACCTCATGCCGCAGAAGAGCGCTTTTCGAACCCAAGGAATCAATAATAGCAGCAACAGCTTCATTTCCACCATCGTTTCTAAGTGCAAAAAGTGCTGCATACCTCTCATACATCCCTTTTTCTTCATCCAGAAGTACTTCCCTGATTTTGATTAACACAAGTTAGCGACCTACTATTCTCAATCTTTAGTTGACACAAGATTGTTCCATCCATTAGCATGAATCAGGGTCTCAGGCAAACCTTAGTTGATGTACAGAAGAACCAGAGGATGCTGGTGCAGCTGGATCGACCGACTTAAAAGGCGATACATCAGTTGCAGACGATTCATCTGTATTACCAGACTCTTTCACATTCTGAATACGTTGAAGAGCCAGTTCACACGTTTCGCGGACCTCCTGAGCTGGATCTAAATCCAAGCTATTCTTCAGCAGAGGAACATTACCATCTGAACCAATAGCACCAAGTGCTTCAGCTGCCTAGGCAATCACAACAAACTCAATCCTCTTAAAACTGGAGCAATGACAAAAACAAGAAGGAAGAGCACAACTTCACAGTATAGGTAATATATTGAGGGGGAGAAAAAAGAATCTACCTCGTGACGAACAATGGGATGCAAAGTGAGATCATTGAGAACTGAGGCCAAAGCAGGGATAGCTTCAGTTTCCTGCATTTGGCCCAATGCGAATGCGGCTTCATGTGCCAACAAATTTGATGAATCCCTTGTGGCTGCGCAAAGGAAAAGCTAGCTCAAATCAAGGGAATCAAAACAGAAAATAACAAAATTGAAAGATCCTTCTCTCTCCCAAAAGCAGAGAGCAAAATAGACATGGTCCTTAATTCATATTATGATTCCACAACATAATAGCAATCGCAAGAAGTCTATAAGCCAGTGAAATGTGTACGATATACTATTGTTAGTTAGTTAAATTAGTTACAACTAACATTGCTTGCTGAACAAGCAATCAGATTAGTTACAAAACTGTTAGTTAGTTACTTAGTTACTTAGTTAGTTAACTGACTTGCTGTGCAAGCAACCAGCTATGCAAGCACAATGATACTTTGTATATATACCTATGTACTCATACAATTTACAACTAATTGAGAAGTCATTCATTCAATCTTTCTTTCTCTGCAAACTGAACTTTCTCTCATTCTCCATCTTTGCATTTCTCAAGCTTCCAAGCTCTCAAGCTTTTTCTCACTGTCAAACCATGCTTGTTCCCATGGTATCAGAGCTCTCTTGGTGAGAGCACTGCTGCGCACTCTGCTGAATCTTTGGTTGATCAAGGTGACCAATCAATTGTCAGTTTCCTGATCTGTATGCTGCTGAGTCTCTGAAATTTTCTTCAGGTCAGTAGCAATTATGCTTCAGTGATTTGTCTTTCAATTTTCTGCCATTTCCTTATGCAAATCTCGGTGCTCGTTTTTGCTCATTGCAATCGAGGAGGTTTTCCTTTGAATTGGAAGTGTGATTCACCGCAAGATCTCCAGTTCCTATTGAGTGTTGTTCTCAAGGTTCCGTTGAAGGTTCTTCAAAAGGTGAATTATCAAAAAAAGGCAAATCATTGTTCTGTTGTTCTTGATCTATCAAATTCTTTTTGTCAATTTCTGTTCTGTCTTCATTTGATCATGGCTGAACAAATTGAGAATCCTGTGGTGGTTAATCAACATCACCATACACATCCAATACCAAATTCGAATCGAGATCCAAATAGTTAATTCTTCTTGCATCCTGGTGAAAGTCCAGGTTCTTCAATCACTCCCATTATCCTTAATGGAAAGAATTATCATTCTTGGAGCCGATCTATGAGATTAGCTCTCAAGGCCAAGAATAAGCCTTAATTCATTGATGGAACAATTCCAATGCCTACTGAAAATCATCCAAACTTTCATGCTTGGAATAGGTGTAACACTTTTGTGGTTTCCTGGCTAGTGAATTCTTTAGATCCAAAAATCATGAGAAGTGCGCAATGGATTGATATTGCAACAGAACTCTGGAAGGACATAAGGCAGAGATATCACCAAGGAGACTTGTATAGAATTGTTGATCTTTAAGAGAGCATGTTTGCACATCATCAAGGTGATGATTCTATTACTACTTACTTTACATAATTGAAGACTATGTGGGAAGAATTAGATAATTTCAGGCCTATTCCGACCTGTGCCTATCTTGGAGTTTGCAACTGTGATTTAGGGACTGTTAGGACTTATAGGCAACAGGATTATGTCATAAGGTTCTTGAGAGGACTCAATGGACCATATCATGCTGCAAGGTCATAGATCATGCTCATGGATCCTGTACCAGACATAAACAGAGTTTTGTCCCTATTATTACAGCAAGAGAGGCAGTGCATTCCTGAGAATAGTGATTTGAAGCTGATTGTTAACACCACTCCTAGTGCTGGCTGAGATAGAGGAAGAGGTAGGAATCAGAGAAATCATGTTGATTCTAGAGGACAGAATTATCAAAATTCTGGTTCAGGTTATAAAGGACAAGGCTCTCAAGGCAACAATGGTAAAGCTTGTGGTCATTGTGGAAAGACAGGTCATCCTATGGAGAGATGTTTCCAAAAATATCCTCACCTCAGGCCATCTAAAGCTGTGAATGTTGTTAGTGCTAATGATTCTGATGAAACTACCAGCATCACTTCTCATTCCTCACAAAGGGAACAAGGTGCTAATCCATGAATGCCCTTCACTCCTGAGCAATATCAGGCCTCAATTGCATTGCTGCAACATCATGAAGGACAGTCTTCTCAGTCTATAGCCAACCAAATCACCCTACAAGAACCTACTACTAATTCCTCAGGTATCTCATGTTCTTTCTTGTGAAGGCATGAATTCTGATGCTTGGATATTAGATATAGGGGCTTGTGCTCATGTATCCCATTCCCTCACTACATTTCATTCATATCACAAAATAAAACCTGTTAGAATTAGGCTTCCTAATGGTAGTGAGACCTCTACCAACATTTCAGGGACTGTTCTGTTTTCTAGTGACCTATTCCTCACAAATGTGCTTTTTGTGCCTAGCTTTTCTTTCAATTTAATTTCAGTTTTCAAGTTAACTGCATCCTTTTCATGCATAATTTCTTTTTCTAATTCTACATGTGAGATTCAGGATACTCATTTGATGAAGAGGCTTGGAGTAGCTAGTGTCAAGAATGGCCTATATGCATTGAAAGCTACAGCCCAAGCACTACCTCCAGCTCATTCAGTAAACATTATGTCACATTCTCAAATAAGCCTTTGGCACCTTAGATTAGGACATCTATTTGTTGAAAAGCTAGGTGTTATGCAGAAAAATTTTAGTTACATTACTTGTAATAAAGCTAATGTACCTTGTGATACATGCCATTTGGCAAAACAGAAAAGATTAATGTTTCCTAGCAGCACCACTATGTCTTTAAATGCTTTTGATCTTGTTCATATGGATATTTAGGGACCAATTAATATTCCTTCATTAGGAGGACATAAATACTTTTTAACAGTTGTTGATGACAAAATCAGGTTCACTTGGATTTTCTTTATGAAAACAAAGTCTGAAACTGGTTTGTTAATACAGCATTTTGTTCAGCACATTGCCACACAACACAATGTTACTATCAAATGCATTAGCACAAACAATGGTGCTGAAGTCAGTCTGAAAAGTTTTTATTCATCAAAAGGAATTATGCATCAAACCAGCTATGTAGAGACACCACAGCAGAATGGGATTGTGGAAAGAAAACATCAACATATTCTAGGAATGGCAAAAGCTCTTATTTTCCAATCTAACATTCCTGGAGTGTTCTGGCATTTAGCCATCACACATGTTGTGCATCTAATCAATAGATTGCCTAGTGTTTTCTTGAAGCAAAAAATCTCCATTTGAGTGCTTATTTCACACCCTAGCTGACCTGTCTCATCTCAAGGTCTTTGGGTGCCTAGCTTTGCTTCTACCTTAAGTTCTCATAGGACTAAGTTAGATCCAAGAGCAAGGACAAAGCTAAACTAAAATCATGAAGCTAAAATACGCGAATTAAAGAAGAAGGTGGAATATTCCACAATTGTGCAAAGGGAGCATAATCAACAATACAAAACCTAACCTAACCTAATCAATCAATCTATGTTTGAAGAGCGTAGAAGGAAGGAAGGAAGGAAGGAATAAAGAAAGAAAAAGAAAAGGGGAGAGGAGAAACCTCGAATGAGGGCGTTGCGAGGGGCCGGGCCACAGAGGTTGCGGAGGGAGAAGAGGGCCCTGAAGCGCTCAGAGATGGGCTGGGCCGAGTCAAGTAACAGCTCACAAAGGAACTTCTCGGTGTCCGGCGAGGAAGTGAAAGCGGCGTCGTTAGAGGAAGCCATATTGAACAGAGATGGGTGAACGAGACGAGACTTGCCCCTTTTTTCTTTCACTCTCTGTCTCTCTGGACCTTCCAAAGTGGCAACAGCGAATCCGATACCCGCCGCAGTCCTACTTTTTGTTGACTCTTCCCGGTCATCGTGAATCATCAAATAATACTAATCTATCATTCTCTTTCTTTTTTTTTTTAAACAGAAGTTTAGGTGAGTGTCTGTAAGCGGGATTTAAACTAACTTAATTAATTGTGTTACTTTTTATTGGTCATATTACTAATTTATTTATTCACTCTATAAAAAGGATTCAAGATGATAAGTTTAAATGTAATTTTTCAAATACTAAAAAACTTAAATTTAGGGAGAGTGATTTTGGTGTTAACTTATTATGTCATTTTTCTCTTAATTTTAAAATTATTTATTGGATGAGAAGATAAATTCATGTTATCCTCCGTATTCAATTAGTAATTCCGCACTCAATTTCTTAACTTCTCCTACTATCTCATATTCACATCTCTCTTTTATCATTTATTCATACTACACTTCTCACTATTTAATTCTTTCTCTTTCTCATATTTATTAAGTTTATTTCATTAACAAACATTTTTTTCTCACTCCACACTCATTAAAAACTAAAAAGAATCATTTTCTCTCTTCTTTCTTTCTTACTACCATTCACATTTAATAATCACAATCAATTCTGTATTTGATAGACATAAAGTGTCTCTTAAGCTCCATTATTATTAACAATAATATTAAGAAAACAAAACATTCTTTTGTGGTGGTATGAGTTTAATTTCACACTCAACAATTTATGCGATGATAAAAATGTTTGCGTGTCATATTTACTTCACTATACTTAATTAATTGGATAATATTATAAAATTATTTTAAATTAATGATGCATAAAAATTAAATTTGTATTGTATTGAATTTGTTTGTACAACTAATAATAATAAAATTAGTTAGTAAAAGTTAACACACTACTTTTTTTTTTTAGTGCAGCCATACATATCCTCTAAAATTATACTAAATGTTAATGATATATAAACTTATATAATATTAAAATCATGTTACAATATATCAAATCTTATATTTTTTTTTTAATTCTCCATCCTTAGAACTTAAACTTAAGATCTCTGATTAAAAAATCAACATACCTATCATCTTAACTAATTTTACGTTGGTCTAAGAGTTAATAACTCAAATGACATTTTCTACTAAGAAATAAGTTCAAGAAACTGTGTTTAACTCTTCTAAAAAACATATATATTTAAAAAGATTAATTTTGACATGTAAAATATTTTACACGGTCCATCAATTCATTTTGTTTGAATGACTTTTCATGGAGTGGATATGATAATAAATAATATTTACTAATTTGTTGGTATATGATTAAATGACAGTGTAAAACTTCTTTACACTGTATTTTAATTAAATCCATATTTAAATGCTTAAATAAAAGGTTTCCCATGGTAGAATATCCATGAAAAATCATAAAATAAAAGACAGGGTAAATGTATTACGAAATAAAACAAACTAGCAATGCCAAAGACCAATTCGCCCAATTTAGTTTTGCAGGTTAAACAAGTTAGAAATATAGCCACTCAAACTTTAAGTATGGCATGAAGACTGAAATAGGTTAGTTCATTTTAAAATATATATATATTTAAAGCCACCAGAAACAAACTAATGATGGGGGGGGGGGTTTTGCATGAGGTTAGGTTATACGTTTAACCCAAATAAAAATAAAGAACAGCCCATTTAACAGATCTCAGACAATAAATATTAAAAAGTTATTTAATCACAATAATGTTCCATACGTAAATTTTGATTAGAACATAAGTTTTTTTTCTTAAAAAACTGGAAAAGAAAATGCATTCTATATTGTTCTGTTTGCATTAGTATGCCATAATACCAGTCAGTAATTTATGCATAAATAATTAGTATGAATGAGGTGTGCCCCCTCTCCTGCCCTGCTTCCGTATACTAGTCGTAACGTGTAACTCAGTAGTAAATATACACAGCCTAAAAAAACAGGGCTATTTACACTTGTCAAGCCCGCACCATATATGTAAAGTATAAACCCTCCATCATCACTACTCTATTCGGTTTTCTTTGTCTCTATTTAACCCTCCATCACCCATTTAACCTCCTCCACCCCAAGATCAAACCTTACACCTTCAAGTCCAGAGGTTCGTGTACACCATTCACCAATTTTCCTTCAGATCTGACTTTTTATTTTAATACCTTGAGATCAAAACAGCTATTTATTCTTGCTCTGTTCGCTTCTTTGAATTTGTTGCGTGTGTTCTTTTGTGAGAAATTTCGGTTTATTGATTGCGATAAATATTGTTCCTGAAAACGTAGATTGGAGTACGATCGATCACTTGCCAGACGAATCCGCGATCTCGTGAGCCATGAATCCTAGACGGTTAGTGTGGATCGTGTGTTTCTGGATTGTTGAATTCATTTATGCTTGTTTAAGTTTCTTCAGATCTGATGATGACTTGATTCGGATAATTGATTGGTAAAATAGTTTCGAAGCTGTGATTTCGTTTCATTTCGGACCGATTTCACTGTACACGCGGTATTTGCTTATTAGGAGTGGAATTGTGTGGACGGAGAAGTAGGTTAGCTAGCTGATCAAGTGTACACTATAGAGAGTCGGTGCTCTTGTTGTTCCCAAACTACACAATTCACTTGATTCTCAATTGGAATAACTTTGATCTGAACTCTGATGACTTGAGTTATCAGTGGCATGTAAATTCCTGTACCAGATATGAGGTGCGGTGTCTGAAGGAGATTTTCTTTCGATTTGTTGGTCTCAAATCTTAAGTTGATTGATCTAATTAGGTGTGGTCGATTTTTACAACTTGAAAGTTAGATTGAGTATGAGATTGGCAAATTACATTCAGACAACTCTAACACAGAATTAACTGAACAACTTTTGCTTGAATAGTATGCTTAACATGCTCCAAGAATATAACCAGTAGTTTTCTGCAATTTATAACAGCTGTTACTAACTTGTTAACTGTTTGCATTATGCACACAGCTTGTCCTGGAATTGTGTTCCAAAAGTAATATAATACATATCCCTTAGCAGAGAGAACTAAGGGGAGACTCTTTTTCTGCGGTTTTGTAAGGAATTTTCTAGAAAATACCATACGACACTCAACTATGGGTTAACTTCTACTTCAGCATCTTATTGATTTTTGGATTAAGAGCAGGAATAGCTTTGGTAAACTGCTTCTTGTTTCTTATATGCTGGTGGATATGTACTCTCCAACATGACAAGGAGGACTAATATAGTTTATCCTGGTCTCCTTTCCTCAGCTTAAGTTCTTGTTTTATGTCTCTCTGCTCCAATTAAGGCCTTAGTTGCAATGTATGCAACATGACATGCAGTTTATTGTTTAATTTTAAATTGCCACTGAACTATCAATTCCTTTCTGTACGGGAGCAACTTTACGATTTCCTATATTGAGAATCATGCCTCTATTTTTGTGTTCCTTAGAACCATTTGATCATAAATGGCTTATATATAAACTCCTTGAAATTGGGATGCAGTCAAATAGTAGTAGTTAAACGGTTGCTTGATTTCCATGTTTTATTACATGAGCATATAAGATAGTAAAGCTGTAGTTGATAAGTTTAGTGATCATATTTTTAGTCTTTGTTTATGGGACTATTATTTTGAAGAGTTTAACTGGTCCACTATCACTATAGAACTTTTTTACATCATCACTGTTTGACAATACACGATTGGATGATAGTGTAAAAAGTTACACTATTATTAAGTTAAATTTGCACTCTATTTAGAAATACCTAGGTATTTATTTTGTTTGCTCCAGATATTGGAAATGCTGAGACCTGAGGGATTCTTTTTCTTAATCAATCAGGCAATTGTGATATTTTATGCAATATGGATGTATCATGTCTGATCTTTGTTCAGTTTTAAATTATTCAAATGTGTAGGAAGGGAAATATATCTTGTTTGTGTTTGTCAATTGACCATTCTGGGGTTTTATATTTTTTTCCTGTTTTAGAGACAATCGCAACAACAGAGTTGCCCTTTTTGATGGCATTGAGGAGGGTGGCATCAGAGCATCATCTCTCTACTCTTCTTCCCATGAAATTGATGAACAGGATAATGAGCAAGCAATAGATGGATTGCAAGATAGAGTCAATCTGCTGAAAAGGGTAAGTTTACTATTGCTAGCAACATGCCGTAGACTATCTTTTAGTCCTTTCTTAATATTAATGGTGGTTGTGCCTTATAACTATTTGATCATTTGTTATTTATGATCTCATTGTCTAATGGTATTATTTAGAAGCCCTAGTGAGGAGAGTAGATCAAGTGACGGGTAACTCATTAGCTAGAGGTAGGGGGAAACCTAGAAAAAACTATTAAAAGAGATTTAGAAGTTAATGATTTACATGAAAACATGACCCTTGATAGGGCACTATGGCTTCGGGATAAGGCGGCTTTGTTGTTGTTGTTGTATTGTCTAATGGTATTACAGGTGCTGTTAACTTTGTTGAGTGTTAAAAGATCTATTTAGTTAAAACCCTTCTCCTTTGGGAGTAGCTAAAGATGTAGAAAATGTGTAGAAATTAGAATTGTATTTCTTACAAATTTAAATAGCAGGCAATTTCATGATGATCTAAAATATTTTTTTTTCTTCCTTCAATGGGTGTGATTGCAACAGTTATCAGGGGATATACATGAAGAGGTGGACAGTCATAACCGCATGCTGGATCGTATGGTGTGGTTACTGAAACTATTGAAATTATTTGGTATTTTTCCTGCTGTTTCTTGTTCTGCTTTAGTAATCTTGTGGCATTAATTTAGGGGAATGATATGGATTCATCAAGAGGAGTCCTCTCAGGCACTATGGATAAATTTAAAATGGTATGTTGATTAGTAATCTTATTTACCTTTTGACGGAGTGTTTCTTTGTAGTTTTTCCTTTCCTTTCTATTTGTTGTATTCTGCTTTCTTTCATTTTTGTTGGGAAGAAAGAGAAGAGATGGAGTGGATGGAGTTGTGTCTTCCCTCTCCTAGTATCAAATATTTATTTTTCCGTATCTGTTTTGATTAGCTCGTGTCATCTTCCAGGTATTCGAGAAAAAATCCAGCCAGAGAATGTTTACGCTTGTAGCATCCTTTGTTGTGCTTTTTCTTATAGTTTACTACCTTACTAGGTAACTGATCTTTCATTCAACTATCAACTTCGTTAGATCTCAGAGGATGCTATCCTCTCTATTACTGTAATTAATGCTACTCCCTGTAAGATATTTTGTCATGTATAAAGGTTTTGAGTTAAAAGAGACATTGAACCCAATTAGTAATGTACATATATATCCGGTTTGCGGTATTCCTATTCCTTTTGATGTAGGATATACTTGTTTGAGCCTGTGGATGAATTTAGGTAGGTCTGGCTACTGCCTTCTCTGCTCATAATCTGCCATGCTGCTAATAGGGCCGAAGTGGCCAACTAAACAGCGAACTATTATTTTATGAATTAAAGCAGCGGGGCCATTAAATCATCCCTTAATATACCGATCAAGATTATCTAAATACACAGATTGAGACTATCTAAACTGAGGGTGGTTGCAAGGTAAGAAAGCTGGGAATTATCCACATTTAGATCAACATATTGTATTGTGGGTGGGTCCCTTTATATTGATTCAAGAGGGAATAACTCACTACTTTTTCACTTTTCAAGTACTCTCAAGATAGTCGTAATCTGAATCCCTACTTTATGAATACCCTAGTTTGTTAATGCAAACAACTCTTAAGGTTGAATTGACAATAGTCAAATTCCCTGTCTTTAACCCAGACATTGGACTAGAAGTGTTGCTTAGTAAGAGTTGCAGGTGCATGTGAACTATAGCACTAGAGGGACTACTTTGGCTTGTCTTCCACACTCCCCTAACCATTTGCATGTATAAAATGTCAAAATAACATTTCCGTTTCAATTTTAATTTTTTTTATGAGAAATGTTTAGGAATCTTAAGTTTAGACTTATTGATCCTCTTAATCATTTTTAACCATACAGTTGTTAAAATTTCATTAATTTTTGTTTGAAATTTTGATAAATGTATAATTAGAGATGGTTAAGAATAGTCTTAAAGTTAAAACTTTTACGCATCACTCTTCTTTTTTCCCCCTGCCCCGGATAGCTAATTTGTTTTCGTTGTGAAAACTCGAATTGCCAAGTTTTAGTCTGAAAGAATGTCGCTCACCATGGGTTAGGTGACCTTAGGCCTTGTCCTTTTAAGCCTAGGTAAAGTCTTTCGGTACCGCACTCAAATCTTTTCGGTGGGTCCTATTATAGTCCCAGAAACCTGTAGCTTCGCATTGCAGCAAGATCGTGTTATCCTTTTGATAGAAGTTAAGTGTGTCCTATTTATCGGTGACCACCCTCTGTCTGTTCACCTGTGTAGCAATCTACTTTGTCTGCTTGTCTTGTCTTTATGAAAAACAAAAACAGACTGTCCCGTAGTGCAAATGGGAATCTTACACGGCTCTGTTTAGACGACTGATGTGCTATAAAAACATGCATCCAATTCCCTTTTAACGTCATAAATTATCATCACGTGAGTAATCATGCTTATATTTTCCTATTTGAATTGATATATGAAAAAAAAAAAAAAGTGTTTGGAATGCATTATATTGTAACCATTGAAGGTTTTTTATATTTTTAATTCTGAACATAACTGATATAATTTTTTGATTCAAATCATCACCGACATCTCTGAAGCATGCAGTAGTAGAATTTGAAAGTTTTTTGTGCAACTACATAGCTTTGTAAAGCAACGTAACAATTAGCTAATAACGACCGTTACTCATCTGATCATGTTTTATGAACCTTTCTTAGGACCTGTTCATAAATATTTCTTTGCCTGTTCTAGAGATCGATTTCTAGCCACATTAATCATGTAACCGGAGAATAAAAAAATGAGGGGATATGAGAATTTCCTATAACTCGGTGGGAGACGAATCGTTAAAGAAAAAGAAGTCAAAAGATAAACGTTAGATGGAGATCAATTGCGGATTTGCGGGACATAAAGCACATTTAATTATAAGAAAGAAACATATGCATGGCCTAACCTGGTCCGACATAGTTAAGGAAAAACAGGCAGTACGGTTTGTTATATTATCAGACACATTATGGCATATGTATTTGCTCCTTTTTCTTTTCTTTACACATTATTTTCTATTTTGTTCTTTTGCATCTTCCATATATCCGCCAAGAGTATAATTAATGAACGCATAATCTGTTCAGGTATATTGGCCGATCGGTAATACTGCCAATATATATGGTCGCACCCCGAACAGATTTACATATTAATTCACAAACTGTGCACACTCTGCTGATGTAGTTACACTATCTAACTACTATTGTCTATTGTTATTAACCCGAGCAACTCATTAATTTTTCATTAGTTTTTTGAGATGTTATTTGGATTCATTTCAACAAAAACACTATACCAACTCATGCATTATTAGTTCAGGTGATCTATTTAAAAGACATTAGCTATAAGAAGGTAACGAAGTACTTTATGTATTTTGAATCCTCTCTTACATTATGTAGTTTATTATGTTAGAAATAGAAACTAGAAAGACACAAAATAAAGTATATTGCCGTAAATTTAAAGTAGCAGGGACAAAAGTGCAAATTTTGGAACGAAAATACAAGTGTAGGTAGGCACGTTGAGAAACTCTTTCTAGTATGAAGCCCTCACTAAAATCAAAAGATAATACACACATATATATGCGCTAATATAATTAATTCCATACTAAAGAAAGAAGAACAAAGGCACAACCAAGAATCAATCTAGAGAATCATGTATACAAAGATGAAGAAGAAAAGAAAAGGCAAAAAGATTAAAAGATTTCTAGCTATATGTCGATTTCGAAATATGACTATTTTAAAATGATTTTTCAGATACGTAAAGCCATGGAAAGACCGCAAGTATTTTAAAGCCTTAAAGCAAAATGTAAAAGCAGTAAAGGACATCGTCTTTACTATTACAGATCGAACATAAAGATCATGTTAAGATAACAATAGTTCTTAGTAGATGATCATTGACACGTTTTGCTGTAAATTTACACTACAGGTGTACGAGGAAGTTGGTAACAATAACATGGTAATCAAAATAAATCATGTTGTTCATTGCTTCAGTACCACGTAAAGAAAATTTCATATGCAATAATCGTATGCATGAAATTATAGTCATTATTACATCTAAGGGAATAGCATATTTAATCTGTTTGATCTCCGTATATTAATTGCAAGTCTATAACTAATTGTGGTTACCCTCTCGGAGCAGTTACATTATCATTTGTCTAATTGTCTTAAAGCAATGTAAAACAGATGTGTACGTTCCAGTCTAAAAACGACAGAATCTTCATCTTTTATATTTGGACACACTTTGTGGAGTATATGTATAGAGATCTGTTAAAATAAATAAAATAAAAAGCATATCCATGGTAGAATTAACCTAATTTTCACAGCGACAAACAAAAGTACATTGTGTACCAACAATAGACATTAATTAACATAATTAATGAGGAACTTCTTGTATAACACTAGATATATAGTGGGATTTCTGGCTAGACATCTTCTGGATAAAAAAATAGTGAGTTATATATTGTTGAGTACCTTATTTTCTCATCGTCAGATGAAAATGACTCACCACATCTTTATTAATTTCTCCTCCCTTGAAGAAGCTCCGAGCTCTGCCTTCCTTCAGCATTGTATGCCACAATAAGATGTAGCCTAAAAATCAGAAATATATGCTTAAGCTTAAGCATATGTTATACTTCACGGGTAGAACATATATATAATATATGAAAAATGCGAAAGAGCTAGAACATTTTATCATAACTGAGTTGACTATCTTTTAGATGAATAAACAAACATTATCATCACTTCATTTCACGCAACAAATTTTGTCAAAAAGATTCTGACAAAAAAATTTCTTGTTGAGTAACATTTCTTGTATATATACACCATGCATGCGAATTAGTTATGGATAATGACCAAGTCTAAGCTCCAAATCTAGGCCATCCTCTTCATTAATGTTATCTTGTTGTACCTTGTCTTTAACTTCACCAACACATAATGGACTCAAACTTCTCTGCCTCCAATCATGAGAAGGAGTATTGTTCCCTCTTACAACAAGATGGCTTGGATTAATTGCTGAATAGAACCCATGATCTGCATAGCTTTTGTTGATATTGTTGTTGTTGTCGTCGTCGTCATCAACAACAACTTTGGTTGAACTGGAAGGATAAGTGTTGGGTTTGGTACTCTTATTGTTGTTGGCCTTGTCCTTCCTGTGAATGTTCATGTGTCCACCCAAGGCTTGTGCTGTGGTGAAGCCTCTCTTGCAAAACACACACTCATAGGATCTTCCATGATGATGATCAGTTTCATCGCTGGAGCTTTCCATGGTAAATACACGAATTGAGAAGAATAATATGGATTTAATTGTTTTGTGGGTGGAATTGTGTTAAGAAATATAATAGAGACTGAGAGAAGGAAGGGGGTATTAATTATAGAAATTGGAGAAGGTGAGAGAAGGAAGGGGTTTGAGCAAGAGACAAATGAAGGGCATAGGCATTACCTAAAGAGGAGAGAATGTGGCGTGAAGTGGAAAAGTCTTAATAATTAGCACAAGTTTGCTTAGACAAGTATTCTGTTAGCCGGCTGTGGATGCATCTATTAGCTAGCTAGCACATAGGATTAATATTATTTTTTAATTTACATTATTTGTTCTTTATTATGATTGGTTTTGTCTCCTATCATTTGGCCTCTTCTAGCTTGGTTTGATTTCTTAACAAGTTTCCCCTGTTAATAATGCTATGAGATTAATTATTATTCATTCCGTTAACCAATCAAATTTTATTACGATGACAAAAATGTTTGATTATCTTTTTCATTACTTCAAAAGTCACACATACAAGATGATTTAATTTAATAATAATAATACTAAAAATCTTTATGCTATCAATGTAAGCAATTAAATTCTAATGTTATTTGTATATTTTTAGAGACATCTTTAAAGAATACCAAAATATACTTCTTAAACATTAGTTGAGAATAAGTGTCAAATTTTCTTTCAATCCCTAAAATTCACTTACTTTGTTCTTTAAAACATATTGACAAGATAGTAAAGATAATATTACTTTATTGGAGGCTTCTAGCATGCACTAGATAGGTTCAAGTGAACGATGCACCAAGTGAAAAAATGTTCGTCTACCATAGTTTTCAAGGACATTATTGTAATTGAACTTCCATCATTCTTTTCTTCTTTCCCTCTCCTGGCAGCTCTAACTTTCTGCCCCTTCTTCACCTCTCTTCCTTTTGCTCAACCACTCACCGCCACCACCATTGCCAATTTGTTGGCATTTGTGGTTACTTTCTCCCGTTCATTTGCATCCCTTCTCTTATGTAAACTCTTCCACTTCGTTAAACTTAACAAGCCCGATCGATAGGGATGGGAACAGGTCAGGCCAAGCCAGGCCTTTAACAGGTCGAGTCCATCTCATTAATTTTTAGTCTAGGCCTGACTTGTTAACTATCAAAGACTGTTTTATCAGCTTGACCTGACCTGTTTGGAAGGTCTGGCTTGGCCTAGAGCCTGGTAGGCCTGTCTATATTTATTTTTTTTTTACCAAAAATTTGTTGTCTAACCTGTTTATCATGGCCTGTTACTATGACATGTTTAATATTTAAATAAAAGTTCAACATCCCTTGATCAAGAATTTAATAAATCAACAAAAATCTAAATTGCAACAACAATCTAATATTTAAACAAAAATTCACACATCAGTCCAAATTGCAACTCCATAAATCAATAAAAAGGCTCCATCATTAACAACATAAATTCAAACTTCCAATAATGAAACATCTAAACGCAGTAGTCTAACACAAACAAGACGAGCAACCATGTTTGGTTTGTTTATTCACTCCTACACATGAGCAAGCATGTATGATTGAATTGCAATTTTTCATCTTTTAATGTGAGAATGAGAAATAAAAGAGAGATAAAGTTCTTTAATTTAGGGTTTCTAAAAACAAAAATTAAAACAATAAAGTTATATTAATAAATATGTTTGCATAAAATATCACAAAAAATGATACTAGCCTAGTAGTTAAAGCATTGTCTTGATATGTTGACTATATCTTATTTGACTATGTCTTAAAAATAAAAAAATGTTTTAGAAAAACTTATTTTTGAAAATAAAATTTAAAAAATGTGAAATTTTGAAATACAATATTTTTGAAAAAAGAAATCTAAAAAAATTGACTTATTTTATTTTATTTTGAACAAAACATTCTTTTTTTATTAGGTTATGCATAGTTGGAGTAATTTTTTTAATTATTTTTAAATTTAATAATAATTATACTGAAGGGGTACAATTTGGATCCTGGAGCTCCTCTGTGGGTTCGGGGTCGCCGGGACAGGTACCTGCAAGGACTCCAACGCTCAAGTCAGTGAAGGTTCGAAGCAATAGGGAAATCAAAGGGGGAAATGGGCTCTGGGTGTACCTGATGTGCTGCTTAGGTTTAAATATCTGAGTGGTGGCATCCTGCTATCCCGTGGATCTTTCCGTTGAGTTGGCCTCCGAGGACCATGGAGCGTTACTCCTTGGAGGGAGGATATCATGAGGCGAGAATCTCGCCTTCGAGGACCGTGGAGCATTGCTCCCTGGAGGGAGGATATCACGGGGCGAGAATCTCTCTGATTATTAGTGGGGTGATAATTTGGGTCGGGTTGATCTGCGAACCTTTGGGTTTAGGTTCTAAGATGGGCCTTAATGGCCCAATCTATAACAGGTGCCCCCAGCTCGAAGTAAGGAGTGAAGTTCTGTGGTCCGAGTTAGATACATGTGTGTCATCTCGAATTTGTTTCGTGGAAGAGGGTTTCGTGGTGTTAAAGACGCATGATAATATGAATTTGTTCCGTGGAAGCTTATGCGTTTTTTGATTTTGTGCCTCTCGTTTTTTTTTTGTACTGAGCTTATGACTTGGTTATTTTATTGCTCTCGGTTTTGGTTACTAGGCTAAAGTAATTTTTCTTTTCGCGTCGACGCCCGAGTGATCAGTTCGGGGGAATTCTTTCTTTACCGTTTTTTCTGCGATTTTTCCAATGCTTGACCATGAAAAGTATTGGGAATCCTGTATTTATTATTTCATACTGTGGCTTTGTGGCCTTAATGTTAGTGCAATCATGGTAAAAAAAAGATAAAAGTCAAATACAATGAGACGTACCCCCTGGGGTAATTATTTCCCTGAAGAAACTCATGAGATCTTCCTCAGGGAAACAGTCACATATAGGTAGATACCCACCTGGGGTTACTGTTTCCCTGGAGAAACTCATGAGATTTTCCTCAGACCTTCTCCCCCATCTCGGGCTCCATCTCGGGAAGGTTCGCTTCTTATGGCCTGCATACCTTCTTCTTGGTATAAGTACTCCTCGACCCGCTCTTGTATCTCTATCAAACTCCACAGAGGTCTTTTAGAAAAATTCTTCACAAATAGGATATCCTTTTTGAGCCCATTCGTGAGGCCCATTAGTACTACCTGTGGTTACAAATCTTCTACCTGAGCGTATTCTTGGTAGAAGCAGTCAAGGTATTGGCGGAGCGACTCGTCTCCTCTTTGTATTACTCCTAAAAGGCTTACTGTCGTATTAGGTTTTTTTCCTCCGCGCGGTAAAGTTAGCCAGAAAATGCTCTGCCAGATCGTCAAAGAATTGGATGCACTTGGGTGGGAGTGCATTAAACCACACTAAAGCTCCTTTTCTCAGAGTGACTGGGAACGATTTGCATTGGATGACGTCTAAGGCTCCGTCCAACAACATCCTGTGACCAAAAGCATCTAATTGATGCTAAGGGTCTGTGGTCCCATCATACAGTTCCTTGTCCGTGGGAAGACGAAAACCGTGTGCAGTATCGTGTTGAGAATTTCATCTGCGAAAGGGTGGTTCTCCTTCCCTTTCACCTTCCTCACTCCGGTGCGTGCTTTTTCAGCATTGTGGGTATTTACTTCTGCGAACACCTTGAACACGGATTCTTGTGCCTCTTCGTTTGTCAATGATTGACTTTGGCCATCACTACGGTTAAGACCGTCGATGTGGCGCTCCCTCTCGCGAACCTCTTGTATGATCTGTTTTTGTTTTCGCTTTGTGTCCTTCTTGGCTTTCTTAGCCGCAGCGCGAATTTCTCTTAGCTTCTTCCTCTCCTCTTCTGCCTGTGTTAGTTGTGGTAGAGTCGCTTCCAATCGTGCGATTTTCTCTGTCTGGGTCCTGACCACATCAGCAAGATATGGGGGAGGGGGCAGATCATTGTCGATAGGTGGGTCTTGCGGTTGGCTGGGTGGTGGGGGTGAGATTTGTTCAAGGGGAAGTAGGGGTGCTATTGGCTCGGGAGAAGTGAAGGTAGTTGGGAAGGTAGAGCATGGATTCCTATGGATATTGATCCGCGGGTCTCCTTGGATATTGCGACATGAGATGTTTTCCTTATGTGTTTGGGTGGCATGGTGGCAGAGATTCTTCAGGGTCCAAAAAAAGGTGTGGGATGCCGTCCGAAAGGGTACAATTTGGATCTTTGAGCTCCTCTGCGGGTTCGGGGTCACCGAGACAGGTACTTGCAAGGACTCCGACGCTCAAGTCAGTGATTGTTTGAAGCAATAGGGGAATTAAAGGGGGAAATGGGTTCTGAGCATACCTGGTGTGCTGCTTAGATTTAAATACCTGAGTGGTGACCGTGAATTCAGCTATTCCAGGGATCTTTCCGTTGAGTTAGCCTCCGAGGATCGTGGAGCGTTACTCCCTGAAGGGAGGATATCACGGAGCGAGAATCTCGCCTCCGAGGATCGTGGAGCGTTGCTCCCTGGAGGGAGGATATTACGAGGCGAGAATCTCACCTTTGAGGATTGTGGAGCGTTGTTCCCTGGAGGTAGGATATCACAGGACGAGAATCTCTCTGATTGTTAGCAGGGTAATAACTCGGGTCAGGTTGATCCGCGAACCTTCGGGGTTTAGGTTCCAATATGGGCCTTAATAGCCCGCCCAGTCTATAACAATAATAAAATAATCTTATTATAATTAAGTTTTATTTGTTAAAGATGGTAGAGTTTATCAATTAAGTAATTAAAAAAGAGATAAAATAGTTGTACATTATAATAAAGAAATCAACTTTAAAATAAAATCCTTTTAAAAATGGTATAATAAAAGGTTAGTCCATGGAGGACCTTGTCTTAACCCGACAGGTGCTAGAGAAACTTGAAGGCTAACTGAATGAAGGGACTAGTAAGTGGTGGGGGGGGGGGGTCTACTCATTGAGATTTTATTGACACATTTGCTTGTTCTATTGTACAGTTCCCTTTAAATGTGTAATGACGATGTTTATTATGCATTTAAAATCTATAAATTTTACACACTTGGTACAGTCAAATTTTTTATGGTAGTCAATGCAGAGAGAGTAAAATTAGCTTGTGTGTATCCTTATAAGATGTTTGTGAGATGTCTGTAATATCTTACACAAATAACATTTATTATTATTATTATTTTATCAGTTATGGAAACATAGTAAAATGGATATCTTAAGTAATAATATTATTTGTATCAGTAATGTAAACATACTTAAATGGACATATTAAAGTGTCTCTTAAGTAATAATTAATTAAAAAAAATTGAGACTCACTTTTAATCAATATTTAAGAGATATTTTAGAATATTTCACAAAAAATTAGTAAAAATAACATTATATTCTTCTTGTATATATTTTTTTAATTTTTAAAAAATATTTAAAAATTAATGTATTTAAAGGATTAAAATGACAAATAAAATAAAATGGACCAAATAATTTTGGTTGCATCATAGACTGCCCTAGCGATACATTGTAAGGAAAGTAATTTTTTAATAAATTTGTTTTTATCTGTATAGAAACCAACCTGTACGTACGTAACAAGGTTATGGTAATTGGTAATTAACGTTGTTAGCGACCGTATCTTTTTGAACAAAGCAAGCAAGTGTATTGTCGGTCAGTGTTACAGGCTCCGAAAGGATTACATTAATTTACATAGGAAACTGACCAACTTTTACATAAAAGTAAATTTAAACTTTATCAATATATTCAAGACACTTGATTAACTATTATTCTCATTACCTTTTTGTGAGAGTGTATAAAAGTTTTGAATGTTATGAAGTAAGAATGTATCTCATTAAATTATTTTAAAATGTATGATTTTTAAAATTAAAATTAAAAAAAGTTAATTATTTTTATTTATATAATAAAATTTAATTGGATAACAACGTACATAATAATTAACCACATGTTAAATTTATGTGTGGTAAAAATTCTTAGTAAAACAGATAATTTTACTATAAGTAATTTTTATTTTTATTTTTATTTTTGTCGTCGTAAGCATCGGTTTATGGCGCGTGAACCAATTAAAGAATGGCCAAGAAGAATGTTGCTGTAGATTTTTCCTAAGTATGACACAAGATGAGTATGCTAATCGAGGTGACACTTACAATTAAGGACGAACCTACACAGCTAGCTGGATCGGAAAAGTACAGAAAGATTATTTGCTTTTATGGGAAGGACTTCACCTAATTGTATTATTAGTAGTAGCAATAGCAATAGCAATTGCAACTTGCAAGGAACCAGGTACCATGCAGGAACCTTCCCACAGGGTATGAGCGAAAGTGGAAGACAACATGCCATATGTAGCATGTACTTGTCCTTAAGTTTATTTAAACAAAATCTAAACCAAATTTTGCTATTGGCACCACATCATATCATATCAAATTCACTGTGCATATGCATGCCATCACAATTCACAATCAACATCATATATAATTCAAATGTCTGGCCTACAACTTGTTGAGTTTGATTAGTTGGTTCAATCCCCGCTTGCTGCTGTTCGTTACGGACAATGGCATTAACAGAGTTTCTCTGTACCTTGTACTCTGTAGTTTGAATTATATGAAAGTGGTGTAGTTTTTACATCACCTTTTAACATCAAATACAATATATTTCACTCACACACACACATATATATATATACAACATTCTGATTTGCTAAACATCCTCGTGAACTTATGATTAAAACTTTTAACATCAAATATAATATATTTCTCTCACATCCATATATATGCACACAACATCGTGATTTGCTAAACATTCTGATTATACAAAAAAATAAATAAATACACGGTATACTTATGACAGTGAGGAGACATAACCTAATAATAATGATTTGATATTAAATATAGTTGCCATACATTTTTTTTTGGCAGTGACATTAAAAGTTTGTTAGCATAGATATGACTGTATCCTAGCAAAATATAAAAGTTGCTCCCATATATGATTATTATACCAACAACCTATATTGTTGTGGCAATATAGATAAAATTATATATATATATATATATATGAAAAAGAACATTTTTACTAACAATATAAGCGTTGCTGAGAAAAAAGTCGGTGCAAGAATTTAATTTCTATTAGTGTATCTTTAGATGTGCAAGCAATGCAAATTGGGGGTATCAATTATATAGTACTTTCAGTTTTCTAACTTAGTAAGCAAGAAACATGTTACAGGAATTTGAGATGGGGACATAAGACAAGGACAATGACAAGAAAACGAAAGATAATAACGCGAGTGTGTAATGGCTTTCCTCTACCAAATTGATTTGTCTTTATTTTGTTAACGTTTTCCTCTTGATGTTTATCAAAACACTATGTTTGCTTGCTTGGCGTTGCTGGTAAGAAAGCTGCTTGATTAATTAGATTAATTACGAATGATAAGCTCCTCAAGTAATCTCTTCCTTTTATATATATGACCAGGCCATGTGTATATATATTTGTACTTAAGTTTCATTGGTAACTTCATCATGTCGCAGTCAATATTATTTGAATTTGAATGCAAATTGAATTCTACATATGTAAGAAATTTACTTAGTTTCATGTAGCTTTTTCTGTGGTAAAATAAATAAAGTTTATCACAGGCAGCCAATCTTTTAATTAAATTGGAAAATGAGTTGAGTTCTTTTAAAGATGAGGTTAGAGATAAATAGAATGAGAAGAAAGAAATTTTAGAACAACATTTGGTCATGGTCAAAACATTAGTAGAGAATATATAGACTGACCGGCTTCTTAATTTGTTCCATTGAATCAATCAACCACGTTCATTATTCATTTATTTATTCAAGTGTGACGTTCCTGATTCACAAAAAAAATAAAAAATAAAAAAAATTATGACGTTCCCTACCAAAAACAACTATATATGACCTTGACTTCGGCACTATCTATATTGAATGTAATAAGCTGCAATAATTTTTTAAATAATTTTCCTTCTATTTAAAAATAAGAGAGAAGTTAACAATGCCCTAGCATAATAAGAGTGTGAATTTGGTCAAATTAAACGATAATCAATTAACTTGGTTTTAGTCTTGCTATGTGTATATTTGAAAAATAGCCATCCAATAGTTACTAAACCTAAAAATAAACATTACAAAATAAAAAAAATAAACATCATATATCAAAGAAACAAACATTCTCACTAAACATTTTTGTATGCCCATGCACAAGTTAATTAATTTAATATTGCTACAAAACAAATAAACAAATATTGTCACATAACATTTTTATGTGTTCATGCACACATGTGCTTAATATTCATTTTTTGTGTTTAAAAAATGTTTGTTTTTCTGTTTTATAATGTTTATTTATCTATTTTAATGCTTGTTACTTGATTATATTTTAAATGTATAAATAACATTTTTCACTTGGTTTTCACACCGTGATGTAGCTTGGCTACACTGTAATCGAATCATCATAACTAACTTAATGGCACTAGAATAAAGGAAATTATTTAATAAGCATTATTTTACACTTTGATATATTAAAGAACAGAAATAACCATGATTGGTTAAGAATAGATGTGATAGAAAGAGAAAAGGTTTCAATTAATGAAGATAAGGGTAAATATTGATTTTAAAAAAATTATATTTTTGGTTGTAGTTGGACCAGGTTAAAATGGTTATGAGGCCCAAGTTAAAAAAGTGGAAGCATCTGTATCCAAGGTAGGCCCTTAGTCAGTCTCATACATGCATTAAAGTTGGCCTATTCCAATTAGTTGTGCCCCAGCCCACATGTGTACGTTTGTACATTGCCCAAAAAGAGAGCAACAAAATTGATCAATAACTAGTCAACAATATTTACAACTTAACTGATTTGCATGCATGTAGGCTATTAGAAGAAATTTACGTGTCGATTTCATCAAAATAGAAAGGAATGAAAATTAACATTTGATTGATTTAAGTGTTTCAGTATTTATTCTTTGATTTTAAGCAATGCATTATTAAGTTTGAATTTGTGCATAAAAAGTTAGTGGAAATGTTTTTATAGAGACAAAGTCGACTTTAGTGAAATTAGTTGAATAACATGTTTAATATTCATATGAGAACAGTCAAAATTGATTTTAACAATTATTATAAGTGAAATTTCTTTGCATCTATAGCTCTAGATTCAATTTTGAGTATTCCCACTTAAAATACAAACCTATTAAATCTAATATACTCTAAATCTTGTTATGTATATAAAATAAATAAATAAAAGGGTAAAATAACACAAAGAATAGGGATTTTGATCATATAAAGTGAGAATTCAAAATTTGTGTGGTCCAATCTAGAGTCCAAAATATATCTTGCATAAAAAAGACTTGAGATAGCATCGAGCCACCCTCACATGGATAAATGTGGCCTATCATATCAGACTCTAAGCCCAAACCACATAAATAACTTGAGCATCAATATAGACTTGTATAAACTTTGAGGAATAAGTGACTTACTTAGCTTTCGTGGGGCTGTTTATCCACTTATGACATAAATCAGAGTTTAATAGACTCATGATGATCTCGACTACGATTACAAAGCATCACAATGAACATAGCAAAACCCACTCACATGGAGTATATAAGCATGATTTGCAATCATGTTTAATTTCAATTTAATATCACTTTATATTATTTATACACTAACTTAAACATTATCAAAATGACTTTAACAAATACCACTACCACCAAATTAAAGCTCAGATGTCATTGTATTCTGTCACCGTATTTTAGTTTATCTGAATTGCTCGTAACAAGCATAAGAAAAGAGAAAGGTGATATATATTTTTCACCGTGAGTCTGGGTAGGGGTTGGAGGCAAAAGGAAGTTTGGGGTGAAAGGAAAAGTAAATAATAATAGTAAGGTGGAAGGTATGAATGAATGAAAGGGACGACTGCCTCGACCACTTTAACCCATTCCTCTTTATTTTCATTCTTACTTTCACGAGAACTGCATGTTTTGTACACCCCATATGTCCATTTTATCTTCCCACTACCCACCCTACCCTTCATCATCAACATTCCTCTTTCATACTTTAAACTGACATCATTGCTAATTTGCACTACCTACTCTTCAAATCCTTCACTCCTAAGCCTATTTCCCTTGCACTCTCTCTTCTCGTGTGAGAAATTATTACCACAAGCTAGTATTATATATACTCCGCTGAATAATGACATCTCAAATAGCTAGAAACATAAGATGGATTTTTTTTTCCTCTCAGGACATCGAATTTTTTTTAAATAATTATGTAATTTGAAATTTAACTTTTAAAAGTAAAAATTAAGAAAGTTACATAATCAAATATAAATTAAAGTTTCATAATAAACATTTTTATCATTATTTAATAATTTTTAAATTAGTATAATATTAAATTATATTTTTTTAATGAAAGACACAGTAACCCTACAAACACCAAAGAATCTACCATAAGTTAATCTATAACGTGAAATTATTGAGGACTCATGCGATACATGAGATTGTGTTTTACTCATTAATACAATAATAATTTAGATAAAGTATAAATTAGTGGAAGTTTTAATAATTAAAATTTCACTCTACTATAAAACACAATCAAGCCTATCTACTTTATGCATATTTAATAATTTCTTTTCTTTTTATGAGTATACGAAACAAAAATTGTGAAAAACATTGATTTTACAATTTTAGGAAATGAAATATTAAGGTCCAGTTTGTTACATCGTATTAAATTCGATTGTACTAATTAATACTATAAAATTGATTTTTATCATGTTTAGTGTAACACAAGGTAGTATAACTTTATATAGACCTATCCATTTTTATCTTATAATTGTCGTATAAAGTATTTGTTACGTACAATTAGGTCAGTACCAAGATAAGACGTAACTCGGACCCTTGTGTATAACTCAGGAACTCAGAGAGATGAACCTTCCGTCAAGACTTCAATGAGAATATGGGCGGCGGCAGCGGTACCTGTAAAAGACACTCCTACGCCCAAGTAAGTGTTTTTCTTGTATGGGTAATAAAATGAACAGAACATACCTCATTGTGTGCAGTACCTTTAGTTTATATAGTTTCGCCATGTAGGTAGCCGTTTATAGGTGTTAAATACTTGTGTAACAGCTCATAATGAAACATAAATGAGTTGTTTAAAACCTTGATGATGCTATTGAAGTATAAAATCGTTGCTTATAAATGTGTGGACACCTATTTATAGTCATTATTATTGTGTAATAGTTATTGTTCTTGGATCGAGAGATCTCGAGATAAAAACACTCAGATTGGTTGTCCTAATATGTGATAAAGGATATCTCAATATGTTATGTCATGCATCCTTATGTATCTCAATACCAAGAATTATAAGTTATGATTAGGTTAAGTTCGTAACATTATTCTTATTTTTATGACAAGTGTGTCCTCAAAATTCAAATTTGCTATAATTTTTATAAAAAACTAAACTTGTCACTCGTCCAACAGGTGTAGGTCGAATTATTTCTCTTCTAATAAGTGATGAGGAGATAATCCTACATGATCTGATGCTATATAAACATCCGATAATTTCTTGTATAGTCATATTTCAAACTTCTCTACTTGCAATTATAGTGACCCTAAAATTATTTTCACTAACCTTTTTGGTTAATTACTGATTTTCAAATGGCAATCAAAAGAGAGAGAAAAAGAATTGCAATTTCTGTTTTGGTTGGTACTGACAAAATGCTGTGTGTTTGTTTTTAGGGAAAGGTCATCATGGTATGCAAGCCAGACTTCACATAGGGAACATGCAACATATCTTATATTGGGCAACACACAAGGCCCCCTTGCCAGACACCAAAACTACCCACTTTGAATACAATTGGACCACAAATAAAATACAAATTAGAGATACACCATCTATTCCTACACTACACAATGTACGTAGCAAAGAAAATTCATCTCTATCTCCTTTCTCTATGACTTCTTTGCTGTGATTGACAGTTTATCTGAAAATGACATCAATTTCATAACATGTTGAATGTCCCTTCTGACTCTACTGACATATTCTGGGTCTTCCTTTTCATTGTATTCCTGTATATATATTTAAAAAAAATTGGTGTTTTAAAGATATTTATTAAGTTATTAGTAATAAAAATATATTTGAAGTATTTAATGCATTTCATTCAATGCATTAAAATGTGAAAGAAATTTATCTTTTTATTTATTTTTTTAACTAATGTTTTTAAAATATTTGTTAGCCAAATTTTACGTTTGTTTTATTATGCTTAGGTAATATCATTTTACTGGTTTGGTCCTTTGAATCACAAGAAGAGCACGGAGCTTTCAAAAATCAACAAGGGCATTGAATCCCAGCTGCTTAACATAGTACTATTATTTATTTCTTGGGAATTGATCAAGTGTAAGCTTTAAGTGAAATGTGTGTAAAGAAGTTCTAATGAATAAAAATAAATTGTGGTTGGAATGATTAACTGCAATACATAACTATATAATTGATACTAGGATAAGCATATTCAAAGTTATCGAATTCAGTTGATAAATTAATGGATCAATCGCGTTAATGTCTTGTCTCTTTTTAACAACGAGACTAAAACTTATCAAACTTATTTTAGGGGTTAATTCTTAAAAAAATAAAATTAAAAATACATTTTTTAATTTTACAAAAATTAAAATCATATTTAATTTTAAATTAATTTATCATGTATAAATATGTTTGATTAAGTAGACATGAATCTCAATTGAAGAATATTTGACAATTATTAAAATAATCTTGTTCATATATGTCAGAGATTGCTGTTTGAGACATGGTTGTGTGTTCCCAAGAAAGAACATGAGAGAAACTAGTACAAGTACCCTCAAGAAACATAAAAAAAAGGCTACGGGGCTGTGCATGCTACCCGGGGATTATATCATGAAGCATATTCATCAATCATCCGAATCAAATGTACTCATCTGATGTGAAACTAATTATTGTTTATTAGAAAATCATATATTAAATAATATATATTCATGTATATGCGTATATTCGGTCAAAGTAAAACAATATCTCTTTTCAATATTGTCTGACTGTCAGATCAGTACGCTTAATTAGGTGAAGAATATCAGTAAAGACCAACAGGTTTGAAAATTAACAATATTCTCTCTCCCAGGTTTTCTTGTTGGATCAGCCAAGAAATCCAGAAAAGAAAATAGACCTATATATTAATTACAAACCTAATCACAACCAAATTACAAGTAGGCTAGATAGAGTTCACTCACAAAAATGATTAGGTACTAAAATTGCAGAATGTGAATGAATATAAAGTAGCTAATTAAAATTTAAATGTGTTACCAAATTAGTTAATAGCTGGCGCAAGGAGTTAAAACAATTATACCACCACCACACACGTGTGTACACACACATATATATAATTGTTGGATAAATTGCACCAATTAGCTGCATATATATATATATATATATATATATATCAATTAATTAATGGCCAAGGCGAAGCTCCAAATCTAACTTGTTCTTGTCATTAGGGTGTTTGAGCAACCCTATTCCCAACTCGAGCGTGATGATGTTGTTGTTGTGCTGATCACTATTAATATTAAAATTCTTGAGAACCTTGTGTTGACCGGCCTCCTCCAGCATTAATGCACACCCCTTCAATCCGTCAACTATTGTGTTCTTAGAACTCGACATCTTAAGTTGCCTATTTTGATCATGGGATGAGATTGCAAGCCTGCTTGGTTTCTTATCTCCACTTGTGCTAGAAATAGAAGAGGGCAAGCAGCGAGACAAAGCGATTGGGATTGGGATTGGGATTGGGTTGTGAGGCTTAATGGGTGGTGGATCATGATTGTTAAGCCATGATGATCTCAACCTAGCCCTATCCCTCCTGTGAACATTCATGTGTCCACCCAGTGCTTGAGCTGACTTGAACTCTCTCTTGCAAAAGCTGCACCCATAGCTCCTCCCAGCTGCCCATGACGAAGAAGAAGAAGAAGAATAAGCAGTACTACTTCCCAAGCATGTATGCTCCTCAATTAATCCAAAGCTGTTATGACTATGATGACCACCTGCCTCTTTGTAACTTCCTTCCATGGAGCCTTTTGTCTTGTTCATCACTAAACACTACTCTTGATTAACCAGTATACAAGAAAAAATTAAAGATATATACATATATAGCTGCTGTGCATATATTATTATAAAAGTAACAATATATTAATTATAAGAAAGAGGGAGGCATGGATGGATCTCTTACAAGAGGCACTTCAGAGTTCGTAGCTTGCTTGCTGATGAGAAGGCACGGCACAAAGTGAAGAGATCTCTCAGGAGCATACTACTAATTCATCTGCCACAGATACTGCTAAGCATTTGGACGTTGCTTAGAGAATTGTATAATGGAGAAAGTTTTGTGTGTGTGTGTGTGTGTGTGAAAGTGGTATTCCCTACTTTTGCAAACCTGAACCTGGAAGAAAAGCTCTTTTGCAGATAATGCTGCTAACTATTACACTCAAGTGCTCAAACTCACTTTACCACATTTTCATTTACTTCCACCTAAAGGAGTTGTGTTATTTAAACTTATCTTATGTGAAATAACGTGCCTACATATATGATATTTACTATTGAGTGAGATTTAAAAAAGACTCCCATTATATTAGAGTCAATATGATATACATCATAGCATGAGTATAAATAACATGTGTGTCAAGGGCGTTTGGTACATTGCCTCCAATGGATTACCTTTTAAAAATATGACCACTTGCTAAATTATTGGTAATATTACATTATTGTGTTTGATATGCATAGTTCATGTAATTGAGAATTTACATTACCTTAGTATATAAAAAAAGATTACGAGGTAATATATATTTATTATTAGTATTAGTATTATTATTACTATTATTATTGTTATTGTTACTACTACTATTATTATTATTATTATTATTATTATTATTATTTTATTATTATTACTATTGTTACTTTCATTATTATTTTTATAATAATAATAATTTTTTATAATTATTTTTATTACTATTTTTATTTTCATTATTATTTTTATAAAAATAATATTTTTTTATAATAATTATTATTACTATTAGTATTATTATAATAATTATTATTGTTATTACTTTTATTACTATTATTTATTTTTTTTATTATTATCATTATTATTATTATTTATTATTACTATTTTATAATTATTATTATTATTATTATTATTATTTACGATTAGATAGAGGTGGCAATCCAAATAGACATCTCTCAAAGAGGTAATCCATATTACCACTTTAAAGGTAATGTGAATTATATGAGTAATCCATATTACTGACAATCATGTCATACTAAAATGTCAATGTGAATTACTAAATAATTTAAAAGTCAAATTACTAGTAATCTAAATAGATTGCATCATACAAAACGCCCTAGTGTTATTTGTACATTACTTTTTAACACAAAAAATAATATATCTCTCAAAATACACAACTCCTTTTCAACATGATATATACGTGGGTATTTTGATACTAATATTCACTCACATTCATATATTAGATTATGTATTTCTATAGGTTATGTACCTAATTTAAGAAAGAGCTTAACTAAAAAACTAACTACAAGAAAGCAGCCTATTACCGTCCAGTCATTACCGTCAGTCCGGACCAAAGGCCGACAGTATTACTGTCGGATAACAAAAGTACCTCTAACGGTAACCAGTTCACTCATAAAGAACCGGGATAGAGGTTTCAGGTTACCGTTGGACACGCTACCCGACGATAATAGCAACGGTAAATGTTCGTAGGAAAAGGCGCGAAAAACTTATCGTCAGTCTATACTGACAGTAAAGATGTGAGATTTGTTAAAAAAATAAAAAATGTTACCGTCGGCTATGTCCTATGGTAACTACCTCAGAGCACGTCTTCTTACGTTCATGACTCTATGCAATAATTGCATGTGTTACTGTCAGAGCTTTCCGACGATAACACCAACCGCCACCACGTTATCTCCCTCGGTCGTAACGCTAATCATTAAAGGCTTGTTGTTCGACGGTAACTGCCTCAGAATAATAACCGGCACGTCTTCCCCCACGTTCAAAGCACCAGCAATAAATATCCATTTGCAGTCGGATAAGTCCAACGGTAATCTGAAAAGCCGCTGCTTTAAAAACTCCTCCCTCGCGGCAGCCCCCATTCTCCCAAACTCTCTCACACTCCCCCCAGCCTCCAACTTCTTTCTCTCAAACTCTCCCAAAGAAGAAACAAACTCTCTTACACTCTCTCGTCGCGCCACCACTTCCCTGCCACCGTCATTGCCGGTGTCGCCACTCTGCATTTGAGGTAAGAGCACACAGTTGTATATATATTTTATTTTTAATATTGTTATTATATGTTAAGTATGTTGATTATGAAAAATTATGTGTTAAGTTGACTATTCGTAATTGTTAGGTTGATTAGGTAGAAAAAATTAGAATAAGTTAGTTTAACTAGGTTAGTTGATATTAGGTTAGTAATTGTTAGGTTGATGTTAAATAATAGTTTAGTTTAAGTTAATTTAGAAATTAGAATTAATTATACTTTAGTTTTGTTAGAATTTAGAAATTATAGTTTTAAATAATAGTTTAGTTTAAATTTAAAGAATTAATTAGATTTAAAGTTTATATTTATATTAAATTAATATAATAGTTTAATGTGAATTAATTTTTAGGTTGGTGTTAATTAATATTAGGTTAGTTATATTGTTATGTTAGATTTTAATTTTATTAATTACATTAAATTAAGTATTAGAGATTTGTGTCAGTTATTATAGGTTAGAGTATTTTTATATTAAGTTAATTAGTTATTTTATTATGCTAGGTTTCTGTTAAATTAAATTGATTAATTTTGTATTAGTATTTTTTTTTGTTATAGTTTGGAAATTATAGTTTAAATAATGGTTTAGTTTAAATTTAAAGAATTAATTAGATTTAAAGTTTATATTTATATTAAATTATTATAATAGTTTAATTTAAGTTAATTGTGCCAACTTAGATTTTTTAATTTTGTATAGTTAGTACTAATGGGCGACAAGGGAAAGAAGCGGGTGACCGATTACTTCCTTGTGCGACACGGTAGTCGGGGGAGGGGAGGCAGGACGTCTTCCTCCGGATCACCGACCGGGGAGGATTTTATGCCCACCCATGGACTGGGGCAACAACCGATGGACGTCGACGACCATCAGCTGAGGTCTGGTGATGCTCCACCACTGATTTTCATGCATCCGGCGACAGCACAACAGGCGAGGTTCGGGAGCTATGCTGAGCAGGCTCCCCGAGTTTCCCTTGCGACTACATCTTCATCACCACCAACACAGCAACCTGCTGAGAGCCAGCAGCCGAGGACTCTGACGGCAGCTGGCCTGCATACTGAGGGATCATCGACCGATGATCAGGTCCCTCTGCAAGTCGATGCCAGCTTCAGCGGGTATGTAAATATATTTTAATTTATTTGTTAATTAATTAATTTGTAAGTTTTTATATTATTATTTATTATAAATTATTTAACAAGTTTTGATTTTATGTTTGTATCGGTTTGATCCTCATATCGTTGGAAAGCGAGTTATGACGGAGACGCTGAAGAAGCCCGTCTTAATTAATATGTTTTGTGTAACATCCCACTTTTTCACTGTACGGATAATTAGCGTAATAAATAATTATAGGTTAATTAGGGAGGTAAGAAAATTAAATTATTACCTTTAATTCATAAGAATCACCTTTAACCCATAAAAGTAGCAGTCAAAGTTGAGGTTTCGTGACCGGCAAATTTTTCAGAGCCTAAAGCCGATTTCCGGACCAATCGGGAAATAACCGTAAACATAAATATTTAATAAATTTTCTAATCATGATTAGAGAATTAATAAGGGAAATTATTAGGTAAAATATCCCTAAGAAATAGGACGTGTCACGGTAGAAATTTCGACGGACAACCGAACCGCCGTTGTTCGCCGATGAAATTTGGCACGCAAAACGGTGTACGTGAAAATAATCCCCCGGAAAAAAATTCACAAACACCTTCAAACATTAATACCCTTAGGTAGGTGGAAATTAGAGGATCACGACGGTTCAAACGGAATATTTTTCGGACTACCGTGCGTGACGCACCGAGACTGCGAGCGCCAAAACACGAGCGAACCGGAACCGGAATAAAATGAAATTTCAGCAGCTACAAGAAGAAGGGCTGCACGTTTTCTTTAGGGTTTTTGGTCAAAAATATCCCTTAAATTAAGCTTCCAAAATGTCATTCACCATACCTCATCAAATCATAGCTCATACTTTCTACTATTCACCTTTTTTTAATTAAATTCCAAAATTATCAAATTTCTCTCCCTCAAATCAGCCTTGGCCGAACCCTCTCTTTCATTTCTCTCTAAAATTTTTTCATCTCCTTCAAAACTCCACAGCCATTCTTCTAGCAAGCTTCAAGAACACTACATTGCTCCTAAGGAAAAACAAGCATTCTTGCTACCATTTTCTTCTCTAAAAACCGAACCCCACAAGCCCCAAGTTCCCTCATCTCATTCTCATTTCTTTCACTAAAAATCTGGAGGAGAACTCTCATCTTGTTCTCTCTAGAAAACTCAAGCCATTCTTCAAGAACACAAGCACATCAAGCTCATTCTTAAGGGAGCAAGCAAGTGGTGCTCCAACACCTTGGAGGCTTCTTGTCAAAACTCACACCACCAACCAAGGCCTCTTTGGAAGTGGGTAACTTAGGCTTTCACTCATTCTTTAGTGCTCTTGAGCTCATGAATGATTTTGTATGTTTATGTGTGTTTTATGTTTATGTGTTATATGCTTAATGCCTTGAAATATTTTGTTATAATGTGATAATGTAAAGCAAAGTTAGAGCATGGCTAGAGGTTGAAATGATGTGAGAAACTATGTATGTTTGAGTGGAAAGTACATGGAAGAGTTTGAGAAAAGGTGACATAGAACAAAAATGAGGTTTTTGGCATAAAAGGGCAAAATGGTCATTTCGGGATTTTTGGGTATTTAGAATAAAAATCTGGGTTTCTTTTTATGAAAAATGGGTTTAGAGGTATCAAAAACCTTGGGGTCAAGACTTGAGTCCATTGGAATGTGGTTAACTAAAATTTTGAAGAAAATTGGTTTTTATGTGCAAAAATGGCATTTTGATCAAAAAGGGCAAATCTGTAATTTCAGGTGTTTGGACTAAAAATCTAGGTTTCTTTTTATGAAAAATGGGTTTAGAGGTATCAAAAACCTTAGGGTCAAGTCTTGAGTCCATTGGGTTATGGATAAACAAAATTTCAAAGAAAAATCGGTTTTTCGGACAAAAATGGTATTTTAAGCAAAAGAGGGCAAATCTGTAATTTCAGGTGTTTGGACTAAAAATCTGGGTTTATTAACATGAAAAATGGGTTTAGAGGTATTAAAAACCTTAGGGTCAAGTCTTGGGTCCATTGGGTTATGGAGAAATAAAATTCCAAAGAAAAATCGGTTTTTATGGGCAAAAAATGATTTTTGATCAAAAAGGGCAAAACTGTAATTTCAAGTAATGAAATTAAAAATCTGGGTTTGTTTTCATAAAAAGTGGGTTTAGAACTATGAAAAACTTTAGGGTCAAGCTTTGAGTCCATCGGTCAATGAATGATTAAAAATCCTAACGAAAAATGGGTTTTTCGGGTAAAAGATTTTAGGTGTGACAAACATGAGTTTATTCAGTTATGTGTACCTGTTTATTCAGTTGCATTATGTCATTTGCATTACTATGAGCCACCCAAGGGGTGCAGAGAACAAGAATAGATTATGAGTACCAAGCAGTGCATGCATCATGAGGCAGTGTTGCCACAGGACTTAGGGCAACCATAGATCGCTAGAATTAAATAAATTAATGTGCAAAGATGGTAATGTAATTTAGGGAAACAGTTAAGTCTAAAGACGGGCCCCGACCACAGAGGGTTGGAGTAGCCCGAAGTTATGACATAGTTATGTGATAGGAATCCCTCTCTTGGCACGTCATACCTGACAAGCCCCTCCCCAGCCGTGCGAGACGGACTGGGTTATGATTATGATACGCAGATAAAGATCTGAACGCGGGTTTCCACCCGGATGAGAGAAAAGAAAGTAAGGAACGCTTGCGCTTTTATGTCATGACATTTAAAAGACGAGTAAGTACACCCCCAGACGTGGTGTAAGTAACGCCCCCAGACGTGGCGAAAGGATCCCCCAGACGTGGATCAAAGAAAGAAAGTTATGCCCCCAGACGTGGCATCAGGCGCACCCCCAGTTGTGGTGAGCAACCTACGCCCCCAAAAACTGATAAATTTTAGGAATCCATCTTACAAGAGAATCTCAGAGGCAAGGTGATGGACGCTTACCATGACACGTTATCACGCTGTCATGACAACGACCGCCGTGCTTCCTTGATCACTCCTGGCTCCTTCACTGGCCTCCTCTTTATTGCTAAACTAACCTAAGCTTTTAAGTGCAAGAAATTTGAGAAAGGAATGAAGTATGGATGAGAGAAGGGATGCTTTGAATGTGAACCTTGGCCTCCTATTTATAGGCCAAATCTGTCTAGGTCCGCTCAACGGTAAAGAACATTCGCTGAGCGATTAAGGCGCAACCGCTGAGCGGACAGTGTCCATCGCTGAGCGATTTAGTCTTTTCCGGCGGCTGCTAGGCTGGCATAATAAATGCGGCGGCCGTAAGTTGGTGGCGGTGCCAGCTTTTGCAGGGCGGTGCTGTCTTTTTCAGGGCGACGTTAGCTTTTGCAGGGCGGCGCCGTCTTTTGCATGGTGGCGCTAGTCTGTTGGCGGCTGCAAGCGGCTCTGGTGGGTATTACCACTGAGCGGCTTGGATACCTTGCTCAGCAGTTCTTGTCGTTTCTGGGATGAGCGGCCTTGCTTCTGAGTTCGCCTTTTTCCTTTTTTTGCCTCTTCTGTTCTTTGCTTCATTCTCTGGGATTATTCTTTAATTAATATACTTGCATCCATCTTTAAGAATATATTATAAATCCTACAAAAGTGGGGAATTTAGTCAGATAATTCTTTAAAACATAAGCAGATAGGTGCCATTTCAATACGTGAGATTGTGTAAATTTGGCAATTATCATGTAGGCACTCATTAAAGGAATAGAACGCAAAATTTATCAATATCTATGTCATAATACTTCAATTGTATAGCAATATAAATATAGTTAAGTAGTTAAGCATATAAATAGTTAAACATGCTCAATTATAAGTTCAAATAGTTAAATTCTAAACTCTTAAACTCCAAAATAAAATTTAGAGTCCAAAATGAAACTTTTAAAATTTTGGTTTTTTTATAAAAAAATATTCACGGGCTCACGGGCTAGCCCGTGAACCCGCCAGGCTGGCCCGTTTAGCCCGCAGGTCTAAACGGGCTGGACCATTTTTTTCCAAATTTTCACAGACCTATTTTTTGCATGTAAAGTCCGTCCATTTAATCGGGCTTACGGGCCAGGTTCATTTTGACGGCCCTAATTCTGGCTAACGCATGGAGGAAAACAATCTTGGTTTGATTGTCACTAGAGATTCTTGCTAGCGGATCACACGTTCAGGAACAACAAGTATGGGTTTCAAAAAAGAGAAATTGAAAATGAAGAGCCTTCGCAGAGATTAACTGCCCGTGACATTTGGAGGAGGGTTAGACAGATTTCGAAGATTACTAAGAGTGGAAATGTTAAGCTTCTAGGTTAAGGGGAACAACATAATTGGATGAAGAAGAGCGCATTCTAGGATTTGCCGTATTAAAAAGATAACTTGGTTCATCATTGTCTTGGTGTTATGCATATTGAAAAGAATGTTTTTGATAATATAATGCATACTGTCATGAACACTGATCAAACCAAGGACAACGAGAAGGCAAGACTGGACTTGAAAGAGGTTTGTAGACGCCCTGAGTTGAATTTACAAGAGATTTCTGGCGGTCGTTTCATCAAGCTGAAGGCTTGCTATACGCCTATACCTTCAACAAGAAACAAGGTCAAAGTGTTCTTCATTGGTTGCAAACTCTTCAATTGATTGATGGTTATGCATCTAACTTGGCTTGATGTGTAAATATCGCCCAAGGAAAATTGGTTAGAATGAAAAGTCATGATTGTCATGTGTTTATGCAATGTTTGCTACCAATTGCATTCAAAGAACTACCGAAGAACGTGTTGAAGCCGTTAAGTGAACTAAGTCACTTTTTCAAGACTTTTTGCTCGTCTATAGTTAATGCTGAAGACCTTTTACTCTTGGCGCAACATTCCGATTATCATGTGTTCACTTGAAAGATTGTTTCCTCCAGCTTTTTTTTGATGTAATGGAATATTTGCCAGTACACTTGCCTTACAAAGCTCGAATGTGTGGTTCGGTTCAGTATAGGTGGATGTATCCGTTTGAAAGATGCATGGGAGTCTTCAAGAGAACAGTTAAAAATAGAGCTCAAGTTAAAGGGTAGATATGCGAGACATTCTTAACGAAAGAAAATTCTTTCTTTTGTTCTTACTACTTTAGTGATAATGTGAATTGCAATAGAACTACAGTGGGACAAAACGACGGTGGTGAAGGAATGCCTAATCAGTCGATCTTTTCTATATTCAATCAATCTGGTTGTGCGGCTGGAAGGGGAAAGTATTAATGGTTGAGTGCACAAGAAAAGGAAGCAACTCACTTAGTTGTTTTGCTCAACTGCGAAGAAGTACTTCCATACTATGAGTAAGTTCTATCGACCATTTTAATATACTTTATTTCATTAACATGCAATTTACTAAATTGTTTGTTACCATTGATGCATGTTTTCAGGATGTTTCAACGAGAATTTGGTGATCAATGCTATGATCAAATGTTTCCTTCGTGATTTGCAAATTATGTATGTGTTTAACTTCTTTATATTATATACTTTAACCGAACAAAAGACTTTATATCATAATCAATTAAGTTTATCTTACTTTTAAAATGCATTTTTTAGGTGCAAAATTATTTTAGTAACAATAGTAACTTGATGAGTTTGACATGCGGACCGATGAACAAAGCGATTAGTTGTCCCATTTATTTTGTTAATGGATACAAGTTTCACACATCTAAATGGGCAGCTACTCAAAAGACAGACAATTGTGATGTTTGTGTCATGGGTGAATATTCTAATAATAATGAAACAAGCAATGATTGGTACGGAGTACTTAAAAAAATTCTTGTATTAGAATATGCACACGATGACCCATCTAATCGCGTTGTACTTTTCTGTTGTGATTGGTACGATCCTTCTCCAAATGGAACATGAACCCATCCGGATTACAACGTTACTGGGATTAATCCTTCAAGGCGGTATATGCGGTATGATCCATTAATTGTTTCTGAAAGAGCCAAACAAATTTATTACGTTAGCTATCTAGGAGCTACTCAATCAAGCTCGAAAGTTGTGATCAAAAGCAAACCAAGTGGTCAAATTGAGTTGAATGTCATGCAATCAGCAATCAATGGGGGCAATCATCATATGATCAACCGGTTCAAGTGCCGGACCCAATCCCTGCAACAATAGTTATTCAGACAACAAATACGAACACATTGTAAGTTACAAACGACGAACCATAAATACTTCAACTTTCTAACTTCTATCAACATTCAACTGATGATGTCGATAATGATGAGGAGGAGGAGGAGGAAGAAGAAGAAGAAGAAGAAGAAGAAGAAGAACAACAACAACAACAACAACAAGAATAAGAAGATTTTGACGATCAGTTAAATTCTGAAAACGACGATGATAATGTTTACCTTTCATCGTCAGACTAGCTGGCGATTTGTAATTATTTGAAAATTTTAAATATTAAATTTATTGTAAAATTACTATTATTGTCTTATACAATTTAATTGCTTAATTTTATTTAATATTTTAGTATTAATTAAATAAATATTTAATTAGTTATTAAGTATAAATTTCTATATATCTATAAATTACAAAAATTATTTATTATGTAAATAAATAATAAAATTTTAATTTTTAACTATTATTGTCGATGAATGTCCGACGATAATTGGATAAACCTTAAATTCATATCGTTACCGCCGGCTATAGCCGCGGTAAGGTTCAATATTAGTGACAGCTAAAAGCCGACGATAAGAGAATTAAATATTAATATCTTTACCGTTGACATAAAGCCGACGGTAAGCCAATAAAATATTAATATCTCTACCATCGGCCAAGGCTGATGGTGTAAAGAAATAAAATAGTAATATTTTTACTGTTGGTAGTGGTCGACGGTAAACCGATTCAAATGTAATCAGACATGAACCAGTTTCTGGCGATAATTACCGTCAGTGGTCGTTGTCCGACGATAAACGATTACTATAGAGCACTTTACCGTTGACCACTTGTCCGATGGTAACTCTGACGATAAAGTCAAAAGCCGATAATAACCGTGCAATTTTTTGACGGTAACGTAAAAAATGGTAATGAGCTGTGTTCTTATAGTGATATATTACTTAGGGAAAACATTCAAATAGTATGTATTTCCCTTATTTAATTGTATGGATCTACGTTGAAAAGCCGGCCCAGCCCAACTAGATGCGCATTATCCTTTTAATTTATAAAAACTGGAAAGAAAGAAAGAAATGGTCGTCCACTCTCCAAAAAGGCCAAAGGCGTTGACAGAAAATGGTCGATTCCTCTCCCCCACCGCATGCTACGGCGGAGCAATCCCTAACCCTAATCCCGGGCCTCCCGAACGACGTCGCCTCCCAGATCCTGTCCATGGTCCCTTACTCCCACCACGCCCGCATCAAACAAACCTGCAAGTCCTGGAAACACCTCCTCTCCTCCAAGCCCTTCTTCTCCTCCCTCCCCCGCCCCCGCCGCAACCACCTCCTATGCATCTTCCCTCAGGACCCCTCCCTCTCCTCGCCCTTCCTCTTCGACCCCCACAACCTCGCCTGGTGCCCCCTCCCCCCCATGCCCTGCAACCCCCACGTCTACGGCCTCTGCAATTTCGCCGCCCTCCCCCTCGGCCACCACCTCTACGTCCTCGGTGGCTCCCTCTTCGACACCCGCTCCTTCCCCCTCGACCACCCCACCCCTTCCTCCGCCACCTTCCGCCTCAGCCTCCGCGACTTCTCCTGGCGCCCGAGGGCGCCCATGATCTCGCCCCGGGGGAGCTTCGCCTGCGCGGCTGGCAGCAAGTCCGGGGAGATCCTCGTCTCCGGCGGCGGGTCGAGGCACGCATTATTCGCCGCGGGTGGGACGAGGATCCGCGCGGCGGAGCGGTACGACGCGAGGAAGGACAGGTGGTACCCGATGGAGAGCTTGCCGGGGTTCCGCGCGGGTTGCGTCGGGTTCGTGGGAGGGGGAGGGAGTGAGTTCTGGGTGATGGGAGGGTACGGCGCTTCGAGGACGATTTCGGGGGTTTTCCCGGTGGATGAGTATTACAGGGATGCGGTGGTGATGGATTTGGAGAGTGGGAAGTGGAGGGAGGTTGGGGATATGTGGGGCGATGGGGAAAGGGTGAGGGTTGGCAAGATTGTTGTGGTTGATGATGGTGATGATGATGATGCGAGTGGCTATCCTGAGGTTTACATGCTTGATGGAAATGAGATTTTGAGGTACTCCTTTTTCGTTGTTTATCCTTTTTCCTGATTTCTGTGTGTTATATTTGATGATGAATCGTGTCAATTGGATGGTTAGTTATTGAGTTGCTATCGGCAGTTATGAATTTTGTGCTTCTTCGTTACTTTAGCTTCCGTTTGATGTTTCGTGGATAATTCGGATTCAATCTTTATTAATGAAGGTGAATTAACTAACTGGTGTAGGTATGGACTTCGAAGGTGTTAAATATGAATGAATTTTACATGTGTGGGTTTGATTAAGTGATCACTGATACTTAGGTAAAGAAGATAGAATATCCGAGACCTGTGTTGGTAGTTAAGTTCGTAAGAGTTAATGGAGACTCGCAGGGTTTGATCACTATGCTTTCATCTTATTTTCCTTTCCTTCCTCCATTTCCACCCCCTCCTCCACGCTCCATTAGGGGGGCCCTCCATCAACACGCATTGCATGTCCTAGGCCTTATCTGGAAAAATAAAAAAATTGCGTAGAATATCCAATTTGGTATTTGGAATCTCGGTGCCATATGCAAATAGGCTGGTTAAGCATATGATGAAGATAGGCTATCTGAGTCTTGTGTGTTAGCCAAGTTGGCAAGAGTCGAGAACATATAAGGAAATTAGTGAGGTTCAATCATCAATCCTAGCAATTGCTTTCCGTCTCATTTTTCCCTCTCCCGTGCCCCCATAAGGGGACCACCTAGGGGCCTCACAAGGGACTTCACCACCAAAGCCCACGTGCCCAATCCTATGCCTTAAAATGCTCTAATAGAATATTCAATTTGATAATGCTGGATCTCGACACCATGTACGGATAGGCTGTTTAACATGCTAATGGGTGAATCCTTGGTCTTTTTGTGTATCATACAGGGAATGGATCATCTCGTGCAAAATTTCATATGACTTGGTAGTGTGTTGATTTTCATGATTGATTAGAGTATCGTGTGAGTCCTATACTTGGCCCCTCTTGATCAATGGTAAAGAACTAAAGATCAACATGACAAAGTTATGTGAAAATTTTCATATGAGAGGATCTATTTCCATCACACCAGGACCTAGGTCAGTGGTTGGGCAGGTGCTTGTTTGGGTTAGGATTGTATGGTTATGGGGTTTAATTTCAGCTGTATTGCAAAAGAACACCAGATTTGTTGCATCATGTTACTAACAATTATATATGGGTTCCATAATTAATTGTGGATTTGGGATCTTGTGGCAATAAATTGGTGTAATTTAAGAAAAATGATCTATGTTGAGTTTTAGTGCCTCATGTGTCTGTCTAAGTGTTTGTCAATAACATGATTTATTTATTCATTTATCATGTTCAACATAGAAATTTTTTACATTTTAATGAAAAGTTGAAAACTGCAGTGTCAAGTGTAACTTTTTTTGAATACAATGTTTTTTTGGTTTCTGAATTTGAAATAGATTATTCTTGAGGCTTGGAGTGGTTTGAACATGAAAACACATGAAGTTTATGGAAACACCTGAAATGCTTACACTTTTCACTTTTTGTGAAAACTGTAATGTGAATTATGGAAACTAGGTGCTGGTATAAAATTTATGTGAAATGCTTGTATTCACGCATTGCTTTGTCCCTTGTTATTATGCATTGTATATTCATTCCAAACATGTATCTTAATTGGTATTTGTGCCTTTGAGTTTGTTTCCTTCGATATAAACTTTTGTATTGCGTGAACTTGCAATCGCAATCTACATGCTTAGTAGAGATAATGCAGCATTCTTGATGGCTCTGCTGTTCACTTGTAACTTATGATTCCATAGCTTCTGAAGTTACAAATATGTTATTGACTTTCTTTCTTTATTGATGAACACACCCTGCAGATACGGCATGTCTTTGAATCGTTGGCTATTTGAGTCTCGTGTGCCAAGAAAAGCTCCTTACGATTCCTCATTTGGTTTTGTAGCAGTAAACGGGGAGCTGTATGTACTGTCACATTTATGTGTTGTTGATTTGACAGAAACGCGAAGGACCAGACCCCATAAGAGAGCTGGAACTCTGCACATTCAAATCTATAACCCCAAAAAGAAGACTTGGAGGCCTCTTGTCACAAAGTCTCCTTTCAATTACCCTGAAGATATTAATAGTGCTGTATTGTGCTCAATTTGTCTGTGAACTACACTGCACAGTGATTTGTATAGTTCAGCAATCCCCTCCAAATTACTTGTGGATCACATCATTTGATCCACACCTGGTTGCATTGCAGGCTTATTTGTATATTTATGTATGTAGTAACATCCTTAGGTGATACCATCTGAATTTTGATATAAGTGGGAGATTGTATCATCTATTACTGAAGTGTGTTATCGCTGAAGTAAAGAATTATGTTTATATTGGATAAAGAATTGGATGTAATTTACAAATTGTTGCTTGACATTATACTGTTGGTACTAAATGTATTTCCTGCTTCAGTTTGCATCGACTTTCTCATTTCTGTTAGAGGTTCGATAAACTTCATTTCTGTTATAGTGGAATGTGACAACAGAAGAGGAATGTTTATAAGCTTATAGACTGGTTTTCTAATGGGCCGAATCCAATTTAGGAGTATTCTGCAAAGCTCGAACCATGTGGGCTTGTAAGTTGATAAGCTAGCCATTTCTTTTCTAGCTAGGAAAATTTTAGGCTATCTTGTTGACCAAAACAAGAGAAATTATAGGCTACCTTAATTGGCTGCAAATAATAATGTCTCCCATGTATAAAATCTGATCCAAAGTGCCTTTTTGATCTGGCATGGCATGTGTAACTAAGATCTGCAGTAGAACTTTTACTTCCTACCTTAAACTGCTTCAGTTGGGAAGATTCGCTAATCTTAAAAAAGAAGAAGAAAAATTTAACACTTAGATCGACATACTGAGATATGTATATAATTTTACCATTTAAGGGTATTAATAGTTACCAACATAGAAAGTAAGAGTGATAGAGTAGTGAAACAAGAATAAATTCTGTAATAAATTACAAGAACGTGTTGAAAAAGTTGTTACTACTCACAAACAAGTTATTCTGGAGCAACAATATAATACTAGCAGCGTAGCTAACGTCAAATGAAAATAACTCTTTAAGAAATAAACTACATGAGAAGGAATATGTCCCAGTGACTCGGTCAATAATACTATATTTTGCGAAAGGAATAGGTCTCACTGACATTAAACCACTGAACAATGTACAGCCAACTTTTTTTCTAACTAATGAACTTCTAATCGACTTCATTGATTTTCAACACTGAAGTACCGGTAAATGTATAATTATATGTAAAAGTAACAATTTCTCATTGGAAAAATAAACTTGTATATTTTATTTCTTTGACAGATTTAGTCAAGAGCTAGAAACTTGAAAATGAGGTTTGTTCTGATCAAAGCCTTGTATCTCTTTTCGTTTGTTTGAAAGTTCTATCGCTTTTTCCGAAAGAACGAACAGAAAGTAAGTGTGTATATTAGGCTCATCAATTAAACGTGACTGATAGCGCTTCTTCTACGTAGTGACAAACATGTTGCTATCATCAGTTCCTCCATTTGAACTTCTTTTCATGCACTTAATATAGCGGAGGCATATATATGTGTATATGCATATGTCACCAACTAGAATTAATTTGTTTATCATGTCACCAACCTTCTACTTCAAGCCATCGCATATGACCCTACATATATGGCTGCAAAATAATGTTGCTGAACACAAATTGAACGGAGAATATGATCATAACACTAATGTTTCAACTTTATCAAAGAAAAAGGAACCCAACTTATAACTTTCCTGTTGTTGATTTGTGAGACATTACATATGGCAACTCACAATACAGTGCAACTTTTTTGTATTTTCCGCCAGAATGTTGAATATTCGACCTTCCTGAATATAAACAATGTGCCAATTAAATTTCTATAGACTTCAATATTTAGCAAGGAAAGCAACCAGATTTGAAGTTAGTATTTCAAAGACGAATGGCCAGCTTGTGCGACCTTTTACAATTATTTTATTTTTATTTAAGAGGTAAACTGAATCTTGTTACTAAATAAGAACAGAATGTTCGAAATAACTGGACAAGACAATAATGGTGGCTTTGAATCTTCAATTTTCAAATATATGATACGTATTTTATATGGTCAATATCACATTTTTCTTTTATGTATCAAAGAAATATCACATTTTTTTCGTTGACCAAAAATAAAAATACAGCAACTTAGGTTAAGATATACTTTTGCATTCGTAAATTGTGGATAAAGAAGGTGGGCTCTATGTATGAAACGCATTGGAACTTGAGGGCCATCATATTTCCCAACACTGACCATGCACATCTTTGTAATAAGAGGAAAAACAACCAAAATAATGAAGATGATAACTAAGAATAGGATCTTACTGCTGTAACACAATGCCATTGCCATGATTACGATGTAATAATATAAGCAATCAAATGAGAATGTTGTTTATGTACTTTTTAAGTCTCGAAAAGTTATATTAGAACTCTCACAGTAATAAAAATTTTGTGCTCCAAATTATTTATTTTTCTGTTTTAAAATATGTCTTCTTCTTTTTGTTATTTTAGGATTTTAAAATATCGATCAACCTAAAAAATTAAGGCAGTCGTTCTTTTTATTTTCTAATACCATTCAACTGTGCTTTTTATATAGTGACTACATGAACAAGAAGAACATAATATTAATTACAATATATAATTTCGTTCATCAAACGTTTTTTTAACTGTTATCATAATTATTTTTGTTTTATTTTCATAATTTGACATTTATTCTAAAATCAAGAAAGTATTATTCTCTTCAATAATTATATTAAAGATAACTATAATATAATTGAAATTTCCTAACATTTAAATTATATCACTAAATTATTAAAAAAATGTTTTTAAAATTCTTTAGATCTAGTCTAAATACAACAGTAGCAAAATTATTAAGTAGTTTTAATTAAAAATATTTTTAGTAACATTTTTTAAATGTTGGTAATTTAAAATAAATTAGTGTTACTAAAAACTAAATATATAGTAAATTGCAAATTAAACTGGCCAGATCGAAGGACAAACAGACTGATCTCTTCACCTATTTATTTTTTATAAAACTTCAATTTAATCAAGTTTGTTTCGTTTTTCTTAATTTTTACTTAAAAAATTATAGTTCTATGTAGTTTTTGTAGAACATATATTTATTGTTGAATTAATGGATAATTAACCAGTTGCTTGATCCTCAAGCAACCTGCTAACCATTGTAACTAACAAGTAGTTAGTTAGTTTGTTAGAGTTAGTTAGAACTCTTGCTTGCTGTGCAAGGTACTGACTTGTGTATAAAGCCTAGAACTCTTTCCTATCTCAAATCAACTAATACAATTCACATCAAATTCCTCACTCTCTTCTCTCTAATTCTCTGAACTTTTTCTTTTCTGTCGATGCAATTCAGCATCTGTCACCATCACTGTTTGTTGCTGCCATTGCTGGTGAACCAGCCTAGTTGCAGAACCATGAACTTTTTCATGGTATTAGAGCTCTCCTGGTGAGAGCTCTGTTGTGCGCTCTGATTCGTTTTGCATCAATCATGTGAGTAATTGATGCCAATCTTTGGTTCTTCTGATCCTGCAATCTAAATTTTTTTTCCAGATATTATCATACAGTGGTCTGTACATTTTTCTGCCATTTCCATCTGATTGAGACTCGGTTTGTGTTTTTGCATACTGTAATCAAGAATTCCTTGAAGTTTGATTTACCGCGAGATCTCCAAATTCCATTTGAGCACTGGTCCTCAAGTGAGTTTGTTGTAGATTTTCATAAGGTGAATTGACAGAAATTCGAATCACTGCTTCTCATCTTTTTCTTGTAAATTTCATTCACATTCCTCATTTCCTCACTGTTCTTGTCCTTCAAAAATGGTTGAACAAGTTGAAAACCCTATCGTGGTTAATCATACAACTCCATTAGGAAATTCTAATCAAGATCTAAATAGCTATTTTTTCTTGCATCCTAGTGAGAGTCTAGGATCATCTATTGCTGCTATTGTTTTGAATGGAAAGAACTATCACTCTTGGAGCAGATCTATGAGACTTGCTCCCAAGGCTAAAAACAAGCTCCAATTTATTGATGGAACAACACCGATGCCAGCTGAAAATCACTCCACTTATCTTGCTTGGGATAGATGTAACACCTTTGTTGTTTCCTGATTGATGAATTCTTTAGATGCATAAATGAGGAGTGTTCAATGGATTGACATTGCATCAGAATTATGGAAAGATCTCAAGCAAAGATATCACCAAACCTCCAAGAAAGCATGTTTGCTCATCATCAAGGTGATGATTCTATCACCACTTACTTCACAAAATTGAAGACTATGCGGGAAGAATTGGACAATTTCAAACCTATCCCTAGTTGTGCTTATGCTGGAAACTGTGTATGTGGCTTAGGGACTGTCAGAACCTATAGGCATCAAGATTATGTCATTAGGTTTTTGAGAGGTATCAATGAACAATACCATGCAACAAAGTCTCAGATTGTTAATGGACCCTGTGCCAGACATCAACAAGGTGCTGTCATTACTGCTGCAACAAGAAAGGCAAAGCCGTCCTGAGGGGAATGATCTGAAATTCATTGCAAACACTACCTACAACAATGATTTCAAGAGGCAGAGGCCAAGGCAGAGGAAGGAACCAAAGGGGTTTTAATTCAAGGGGATCTGTCATTAATTACTGTTAGGAGAGGATAGAATTCTCAAGGGAAAACCTGGGGTCATTGTGGAAAAACAGGCCATCCTATAGAGAGATATTTTCAAAAATTGCTATCTGGCTGTAGATGTATTTAAATGTGAATTATATTATTTGAGACCTATTAAGTGAAAAAGAATGTCCCATAATCTTTTTTTAAAAAAATTGAAGATTAATGGACCGGTATATTTAAGTTTGAGGTGTGTTATTTGAATTTATGGGATGTGAAATGTTGTGTTAATTTACACTCCATTAATCATTGGATGAGATTCAATTAGGACTCACACCTTCAGGGGATCTCATAATGAAGTGTAAGTTAACACTGTCAAACACACTATGAGTACTAATAACATTTTCCTTTAGGCTTACAGGTCAACTTTAAATTATTATTATATTTGCTTACTAGAAAGTGATTGGACAACAACCACATTTGATAATTTTGGGATAATAACACTCACAAATGTGTGGGAGTACATCATGGTGGAACCCACAATGGACCCCAAAGCTTTGATAGTATCATTGTCCAAAAATGCTCCATGTACACCCCAAAATGATACACCCGTACATACACCCCTCTTTTATACGATTTTATACGTAATTAATGATGATTATACGTAAAACGTATAATTATACACAACGCGCGCCCAACCCCGAACCCCGAACCCCGTTCTCGTCATCGTTTTCGCTTATCATCTTCAACCTCTCATCCTCTCATCCTCTCATCTTCAACCCTTCTTCTGTTATGTTCATCATCATCATCCTCGTCGTTCTGTCATCCTCTCATCCTCTTCTCATCATCCTCCTCATCCTCCTCATCTTCATCCTCTTATCATGTCAAATTTGATTAAAATGGAATTAAGATGATAAAATGCTGGTTTTCTTTTTAAAATAGATGAAATCTATCTTCAACAATGGTGGTAAGGGTCTATGTTGCAGAATATGAAATCTGAATAGAGTGCACAATGTAATATTGCAGATTATGATATCAGATTTTTAGTGCACAAACATTATATGAATATGTGCACAAACATTATATGCTCTTGTGCACAAACATTTAGCACTTGTTCACAGCACTGTGATTTTATTCAAACATAAATAAGTTCACAATCTTTATACATTTTTAGTGGACAAAGTTTATAAAAATTAGTTCACATACAAGTGTACACACACGTTTATACATTCTAATGCATAAATTTTACATCTATGCATATTACTTAATGCATAGTTAAGTAAAAATAGATTATGATATCAGATTTTTAGTGCACAAACATTATATGAATATGTGCACAAACATTATATGCCCTTGTGCACAAACATTTAACACTTATTCACAGCACTGTGATTTTATTCAAACATATCAGATTTTAGTGCAGAATCTGATATATGTGATTTGAATGCACAATCTTTTATATGAGTACGAGAGTGAAGAGGGGGATGAGAGATGGCAATGGCGAGAGTGAAGAAAGAACGAAGGATGATAGTGATGAGAGATGAGAGTGACGAGAGAGAAGAGAGAAAACAGAAAGAAGTGAAAGGGGGAAGGTTTTCTGATGTGCGTGAGTTCACGCGCGTGTGACTGAGAGTGGGTGAGAAAGTGGACGGAGCAATTATTTGAGGGACCCACCGTATTATAATATGAGTGTATGTATGGTGTATCATTTTGGGGTGTACATTTAGCATCACTGATCATTGTCCCAAAGTTGTCAAATGTGATTGTCACCATAACATTCCACTTATTGGCTTAGCCAATTATAAAGGTGGCCTAATTGAAAATAGATCATTTCATGTTGAATCTTCATATGATATTGTCATGTGCAATCTTTATCATTAATTCTTTTGTTATTTATGTCATGTATGAATATCATCTTCTTAATAAAATGGTAAGTGATTAATCACATATAATAATATCATATAATAATTCAATACGAGATAATCCATTATCAACTCGATTTAACTTGCATATCTAAATGATTTAAATTAAATGGGGCTACTACACCCCTACACCAGCCTCCCCTGTTGAATTCTAGAAATGGACCCTCTCAATTGAAATTATTTTCAAGAACCATCTCTTCTAAAAGTTTTAGTTTTTGGATGAGATGGTAAGCTTTTGGGAGAAATAACTTTTGACATGGTATCGGAGTTATTATGACTAAGAAATCTCTAGAGTTCGATCATTGTCGACAGCATTTCAAAAAATTATCCATACTGCAAATGAAAAGAACTCTTGCGTGAGGAAGCGTAAAAAAAGACATATAAAATCATTCAATTATTTCTACCAATTAGTTTAAGCTATTGAAAAATATGGTTCTTAACATTTTTTGTCATGTGTTGTTAAGTAAAGATTTTCACAATTAATTGATGAGATAAGCATGACATAAGTAAAAAAAAAAAAAATAGTAATATTAAATGATCATATAAATGAAAAAAAAATATATTCACTCGCACGGATTCCTTGTTTGTATGTAAGGTTTTCTTTTAGTGAGCTATGCCGTGTATCATCATCCAAGGGCGAAAACACGCTCTATGCAAGAAGAATGAGTATGTTAGAAATTTTCTTGGAACCATGGCTTGTGTTTGGGGTCTGTAGTGGTTAAAAGCTCGTTTAGTTTGACTGAGCCATTTTGGTTTGAACTCTTGAAGGCTGAAATTTGAAAACAAATTAAATTAGACAAATCAAATATAGTATTTGCGCACCAAACATGAAAACGAGTTATGACGTGAATCATCTGAAAGAGGTCATAGCACATGCGTACGTTTTTCATCATGTCAACGTGTCCCCATGATAATAGCATGTCTGGTGATAGTTACATAAATCACTTACAAGCTTTAAATATGGTGTCTCACAGTAAGAAATTTTATTTGTTTCCATTTACAATTCAATACTACAGTCATTTTATTTAAAAAAGAATATAATAAAAGCGATATTTATGACCCGCAAAGGTAAAAACGTGAATTCATAAATAAAACAAAGATTTTTGTACTTAAAAATTTCTCTTCAAATGATGTGGTTAAATATTTTCACATTGAATGGATGCTGTTTAAAATGAATTGAGCTAAATGCATTTTACTGAAATTAAATTTTATTTAAAATTTTGACATATATTATAACAAATACCTTTCTCTTATGTTCTTTCTCATGCTTAATTAACAACTGCAACTATTTTAATAACATTAAATAAATAAATAAAATATTTATATAAAAAAAAAACACTAATTAACAAGGATTATATGCAATGGTAAGTTACAAAATGAAAAAATATATAGGAGTTCATGAATATGAATATAGAATGGGCGGACACGTAATTATTTTCATGCATGCATATTGTAAAATATAATCCAATAATATTAATTTTGAATGATATTAATTGAATTAATAGTGTAAAATATAGATGTACTAAGTCTGGTCTTGGTTTGGAAAGAGATATAACGCGTGGACTGGGATACATACACAGTGGGGTGGGGTTACAAACCAAACCCAATGGCATGGCGGTCAACATGTAAGAAGTTTCAAACCAAACAACCAACATCATATTTAAACGCACGCTTCCACCAAACAAACCATTTCATATCACGCATTTGAGTACCTCCAAATTAAGATCAATCAAACTTGCTCTCACACACATACATTCATTTATATATATGGCGATGGCGTTCTCTCGCAGCAGCTGCAGGAGCAGGAGGATCCTCTTGATTCTGCTGATGGTTGTGATGATATTCGTTGCTTCTCCGGAAAGAGGAGTAGCATGCAGGCCATTATGGATACATGGGCTGGAGTGGCCGACGGAAATGGGCCTTCTTTTTCAGTCGCTTCCAAATGGACCTGCCCCTCCCTCTAAGGGAAATCCCACTCATGGCTAATTCATTCATTTGCACTGCATCTGCGCCCGCCCCTAGCTACCCTTTTTCTATTTACATTCTTTATTTTTATTTTATTTTTTTTAATTAACCAATCAAATTACTTGGGCTTTCGCTAGCTTTATTCCTTCTTCTTTTTGTTATTTTCTAATTACCAATGTAACAGCGCAATTTAGATATAATAAGTATCTCTCTTTAATTTCATCTACTTCCTTTACACTCATATATATGCCCATCCTGGGAATGCGTCTAAATAATCTCAATCCTCATCTTTTCGATCAATCAATTAATGCCGTACATTCAATAAACTAACTTGTCTCTACATGGTTAATAAGTAGTCGTTTTATAGAGGGCTCTTGTCAACTTAAACACCTATTGCAAGGTATGGTATGACAAAGACTTCAAAATATTTTCGCACATGTTTATATTACAAAATATGATATACACGCGCCCAAATCTTTCAACAAGAGAAGAGCAAAATACGAAACTGATCAATTGACAAAAAATACATAGAGATATCAACAACAAAATACACTCTAGCCAACCTTAATGCAAATTAACTCACCAATCTCGTAGGACAATGACGCCAAACCTTAAGGCAGAAACACCAGACTCACATGACCGAGCACGCAAGGCAAGTGCTTAATTTAACAGTATTTGTCATTATCTTGCTCTAATAAAGTGTCTCACCTGCTTTAAGGGGCATAACTCAGACTATAATCCATTTCACAACTACTATGATACGTCCTCTATCCCGCCCGCTCTAACAATTTTCACTCTCAAAAGGTTAAGAAAGGAAAGACTTTACAATATTTTAGCTATGTCTTAAGCATACTACATAGCATATATATTAATGAAGATCAGTGAACGTAAAATGCATGAAAATCTCAATTACCTTCTAATTATTTTTTTCCCTTCTTTCCCGGAGAAAATTCTTTAATTATGACTTTAATTTATAACTATTAATGTAAAAAAATGTGTTTCATATCGGATAAATTATATATTAGCCAAACTATAATTACTTGAACGGGGAAATTAATTAATTATGAAGCATAATAGAATTAGTCAAATAATGCAGCCCGCGCCATTTGTTTAACCAAAAGAAAAAAAAAAAGAAAAGAAAAAAAGAAAGAAAGGGTCAAAAATATACAACACGTGATATATGTGTGCTCGGTGTCTGAGCCATGCCTCATCATGATTCCTGACTATAACAACGTTTGTAAGTCAGTAGTCCCTGGTTTGTTCAGCTTCAATATCGATCCAATTTAGCTTCATGCAGTTTCAATACGTCAATCTTGTGACCAGGATATATATGTAACACATTGTTAATTTAACTACATGTAGGAAAAATTGGCCACACATATACTGTGGGCCCTAGAATATCCTAAGTGGGTTATATGTCCGTGGCATGAACGTACCTTAGTGATGTGGATTGACTTCTCAGTTCTCAACTTCTCATGGTTTGAAATTGAATTTATTTAAGTTAGAATGAATCAAACACAATTGAGTAACTTGGACGCCAAACACCCATGCATACACGCTGAAAATTAAAATAGTGTGTGTTTAAAACTTTAAAAAGTCCACATACAGTAAGAAAGGATATATATATATATATATACACACTATTAAATTTAACATGTAGTCAATTTTATATATTTCCCTGTAAAAAATTCTTATTAAACTCTCAATCTATAGTTAATTTTCAACATGTCGTCTTGCGCAAGGACAATGACCATATATATGGTTTAGCATAACATTCCAGTGCTCTAGCGAATGCAAGAGGCTCTTTTATTTGTCAATTGCATTTCCTACTCATCTCCCAATTAATTGTGGCTGACTTGACTGGCTGTGATATAGATAGGCTTGCCACTTTATTTAGATCCGCTTGGATCGATAAGAATGAAGGATTTAAGATTTTAGACAGGAGAAGAAGACTTTAGAATAATCTGCATTATTATGTGGGAGTTTCAAAAATAAATCGATGAAAATAGAGTTTTATCATGTAATTTTGTCAAATTTTCTTTATTATTTAGTTCTCATAAATATTTCAAGGTGCTGTGCCGGGGGGATCGATCCCCATATGCACGTCATTTCCTATTTCTTTAGCTCCCATGAGAGATAGAATAAAATAAATAAATGTTTTAAAGTTTTCTCAGATCAATTTTGTTATTTCAATGTATGAAAAAGTATCTATTTAACTACTTCTCATCCTGTTTTAAGATTTTTTTTCCTATTCATAGGTCATTTATGGCATGCGACACTTGTTATCCCTTTTATAACACATTATGTAATTCATTTCTTATAAAATAGTTTTCATGATGTGTTATGAGAATGATGATAAGGCATAAACATCTTTGCATGTGTTAAAGGAACATTTTCTATTTGAGATACTTTGAAAGATTATAAAGTGGTGGTTTTCAAATATTCTATCGGTAAGTACTCTATGCTACTTAATTTATCAATTTTTATTGATTTTTATAATTAAATTCATCAAATTTTATTATCATTTCATGATATAATATGATATATTAATGGATTATATGATCTAATGTGATAAATTAATATTTTTTAATATAATATAATATAATGTATATGTAAAGAGGTGTATCGTAAACTCAAATGACCCACAAATCTCTAGACTTCTTATAAGTTGACTCTTTCAATGATTTGACTAATGAAAAATTTATTACGACCATGTAGAACATGAAATGATAAGAAAATTCGATGAATTTAATTGTAAAAATTATCAAAAATGGACAAATTAAGTAGCATGACATATTTATCCCATCAAGTACTTAAGCAACCACCTTATAAAGTTATGGTCTTCAAATTGAATTAATCTATTCAACCTAAAATTAAGCTAATCCTTTATGACATCATTTTAGTCTTTCACAAAGATTATTTGATCCTCATAATTTAAAAAAAGAATAAACTGAAGATTTTATAGTTATATATGATACCAAAAAACTCTTTTAAGAATTAATGTGATGTCGTATTTTTAATTTTTAAATGATTTATTTGGTGTCAAATAATTTTTAGGGACTAACATGATGCTACATTTTAATTTAAATATTATGTTGTTTATTAAAAAATAAAAATAAAAACTTTGCAGAACGAAAGTGATAATTTAATCTAAATATTATGTTGTATATCCCTGAGCATCCAGAGACTTCACATGCCCTAATTAATTTGTCGTGTCTTCTCGTTACAAATCTCCAAACATACCCGTAGGATTGAGAAATGTTGTTTCATGGTTTGTTTTGACTGGTAATTAAGTTTAAATAATTAAGGATTTACAGATAGTTTATCAAAATATGACTGGGCTTTCTTGATTGATTTGTTCGAACATTAATTGCCTGAAAGTGTTAAATATAATACATATTTTTTATATTAATTTTTGAGGGATATTAATTCTAGCTAGCTAGGTAGTAAGTACGTACGTACGTATAGTGTGATAGTTGTAGGAGAGGTGAGAAGCGCGCCATGCCCAAGCAGCCGTACAATTGATCAATTAAGTTGAAGTAAAATGTAAAGTGAATAATAAAGATTAGCATGCAAGTCACGTGGGCGTTCCAATAAATGTTTGCAATAATTGAAAGTGAATACAAGAAAGAGGCTAGGGGACTGGAAATAAATAACAAAAAATAAATAATGGATACATGCATGAGCATGAATGTTATTCTGCAAACAGATAAATAAATAAATAGATATAATAGATGATGTGAGGGGGGAGTGAATTCAGGTTCAGCTAGCCATGAGTGGGATTTCCAACAGAGGGGGGAGCAGGGCCGTTTGGAAGCAACTGGAAAATGAGGCCGTCCACTAATTCCCTAGATCGGCCACCGAGTAACAATGGCCTTCCTGCAGCCTCCGGGGAAGCCACCAATATGGTCATCACCAGAACCTGCAGGGCTCTCAGCACTACCTTCCTGTAACAGCAGATCGACATTCTAATATTGATTGATGATAGCTAGCTTGCTTGCTTCTTCCTTGCTTCCGTCTCATTGCTTGATATATATATATATATATAGGGATTGGTTTCATGCTTTTGCATGACCGCCAACTTTCTCGTCAAACCTTGGACTATTGGACACGCAATCCTCTCTTTCTAAAACCAATATAACATTATTACTAAATTTATTTATTTATTTTTACTCATTTTGTTTTCATGTATAATTAACTATCTAATTATATATTTCCATGCCTTCAACTCATACATTAATTCATTCATTAATTACAGAATCAAATTAATTATTAGGTTGGTTCAATATTACATGAATTTCACAATAGATCGATCTCATGTGTGTGTGTATATATATATATATTAATTGTATATTAGCTGTCTTTAAAAATGTATAAGCATAATCACTAGTCAAATAGAAAACTTACGATCAATAGGGGTTGATCCAAGTGGTAAGCGGTTTGGTATCGCTTAAGCAAGGTCCCGAGTTTGAGACCTTGTGTACGCAGTTATCAATTTAAATAATTAAAAAAAAATATGCTCATTTCGAATCTTTAAAGTTCAGTGTGGATAGTACGCTTAGAGCAACGTGACTTAACATGATAACTGAATCGGCAATATACTGACCCAAAAAACTAAGGAGAAAGTTTAAATAAACTAAGTTTTTTTCTAAAATTAAGATTTTTATATACAATTCAATCAAAATAAAAATATGGCACACGTCATTTCTAAGAGGATTAGAACTTCGAGTGTGCGTAAGCATAAACACGTGGCTAGAACGGCAAAACTGGTCACACTAAGAAAGGGAGGAATTCAACTCAAAATGCATGGTGAGAAAAAAAATATATACTTTTGATTGATTCAAAAATTTTAAGCTACAAGGAAGCAACATAGGAAAAGGGTGGATTTCTTGAACACGACCGAATCCACCTTTAAGGCTTAATTGAAGCAAAAGCAAGTAATTAGCTCATATTTCATCTTCTTCTCTTCTTATTGTCACGGAGTCTTCCATGACCACTTCACCTTCACGGAACTATAGTTAATTCGTTATAAGGGACTTATTTTTCAAACGAATATATACATTTTTTTTTTAAAATAGCTCTACCTCATAAGAAACTTTGTATTGAAATTGCATTTGATTTTACTTTTAAAGTTTAAGGTCGATAACCATTTATTAAAATTCATTAATAGTTTAGTTTTCATAAAATTAAAAAAAAAAGTTATTAATTTATATATATATATATATATATATATAGAGAGAGAGAGAGAGAGAGAGAGATTGGTAAAATATTATCGTAGTTTTTATATCATCAATATCCAACGATTATTTTACATTTATTTTTTAGAGTATATACCTTATAAACATAATTTTATCTACTGTTTCGCTTGGAAGTTTTAATAATATTCCCTGGTTTTAATCATAAGTTGTGTTAAACTATGTAACTATGTATCAAATTACATAATTTATTGGTTATGAATTTACAGTTCAATACAAATCAGGGAAAGAGAACATGCAGAAGATAGCAGGAGCTTCGCAGGGAATTATAGTAGCATTCCGTTCGTAATGGATTACTCATTTTTAAAGATAGTATTAGAGTATATCACTTGCAAATGTCTAGTCTTGCAAATTTCACCCTCTAGATATGGCATGAGGAGTAAGAAAATTTTACATTGTTTAGAAATAAAACTTAAATAATATTTATAATATCAAGACATACCAACCTCCTTTAGTTAGCTTTTAAGATTGAGTTGGATCACTTATTTTATAAGAGTAATCCTTAATCACACAAATTAATTTCTCTCATCTTTGATGAATTTCACAATTTCAAGGTGAGAGGTCACTGATCAGGCGTTGGAAGACTATATTGCATGCAAGAAGGATTGCTCTTAAAAAAATGCATGAAACAGAGCAAAACTAGGAGTGCCACACGAGTTGGGTCCAACCCGCCGACCCGCCGATCTGACTCAACCCAACCGCAGCAGGTCAGGTTGAGTCAGGTCGGCGGGTCAAACCTAATTGATCCGTCATATTTACGGGTCGAGTCTCGGATCCAAGATTTTGGATTCGACCCGATCCGCCTACCTACCTACCCACCCATATTTTATTATTATTATTATTATTATTATTATTATTATTATTATATACCCCAATCCCCAATACCCTTCTCTTCCTTTTCAGTTTTCACTTTCCTCTTCACCCACCGTCCCACTCCCACTCTTCCTTTCCCCTTTCCTCTTCCTTACACAGACACACACACTCTTTCCTTTCCTCTTCCACCTCTTCCTTTCCTCTTTCCTCTTTCCTCTTCCTTTCCTCTCCCACTGCAACTTCGTGCGTCTTCTTCAGCCAACCCTCCCCTCTGGCCGCCCTGCCCTTGCCTTCTCTGCCAGGCCTGGAGCAGCCTCGACGCCCTCATCGGCCGCCTCTGCGCCGCCTACGAGGAGCACGGTGGCTCCCCCGACTTCAACCCCTTCGATAGTTCGGCGGCAGCCCCACTCATCTGCATCTCAGATCTCCTCTCATCCTCATCTCAGATCTCATCTCATCTCCTAAATTTTTTTTTTCTGTTTTTATTTGTTTCCTTTTTGTTATGGTTTGGATGTGTTCTGTATGTGATTCTTGTAGGAACAAATGATTTTGTATTCTGGATTTTTGTAAATTTTTGTGTTCTGATTTTGTTCATCTTCTGAGCCATAAGGGCGGGTCACCCGCCGACCCGCCTAATCCGATCCGATCCGGGCAGGTGGTGGGTCTGGCGGGTACCCATAAAAAAATGAAAAATTTACCCGACCCGACCCACCTGCTGATGGTCGGGTCGGATCAAGGACATGGTCGGGTAGGGCCCCTAAGCAAAACGATGATTTTGCTTTTACAGCATAAAAGGTTTTTCCAATAATTTATTGTTAAAACTTTTTCAAAATTTGCTAACTCCGAATTATAAATATTTATTTTTATCTATCTACCTTATCAACGTTTACGTGAAAAACATATATGAAAGAATTCGTTATCACCGTGATAAAATTATTTTGACTTCCGTTTGATGTCTAAACTAAACTATATAGTATCTCTAACTTTTGTATGATTGATTTGATCTTCCACTTAGTTGGCAATTTAATTACGAAATATTTTTAAGTGAGTACATGCTCAAGAATTTTTTCTCAGACTCACTCACAAAAAATTGTGAGTCTTATAAGATTTATTAAAGATATATTTAAATACTTGCAAAGCCTATTATTTTTGTATGTCTAAAAAAAAAGTTTTAGGCATGTGTTTATTTAAGAAAATATCTTTTTAAATACTTATTCTATATATAATTAGTTAATTAGTAAGGAAAGGAAAAAAATTGTCAAAATACTATTTTTAGTGTTTGCGGCTTTAGGCGCTATTAGAAGCATGAGTTCTGCTACACGTACACCAAAAACCATACACCATACATACACATCGTATTTATATACATAAAGTTTGTGTTTTAATTCATGTAATGTTTGTGCACTTAATTAAGTATAGTTGAGAGTATCATTTACAAGTTTGTAATGTTTGTGCACTCATGAGAATAAAGTTTGTGCATTATTAATGGTGTATGTATGGGTGTATGAAATTGGGTGTGCATGTAGCATTTTTGTAGAAGCATACGTGAAGAGAGGGGGGGGGGCGGTAAATCAACGTGTCGGATGGAAAATGGTCATGCGTGCGTCAAATTAAAGAGCTTCTTTGTTTTACCCATGAATGTGCTCATTTTTATTTTCACCAGAGATTACCTAGCGATAACAATTTTAATTCATTATCAAAAGTGAATACAAAAAACATACACGACTAATATTTAAAGAATGTTGCATGTATTTGGGGTTTGACCCTCTTGAATCACCAAAAGAAAGAAAGAATGTTGCATGTGAAAACATGCAACCACACTGAACAAATTAATCAAGAGATAGAATTAATGGCGGTATTTAATCCACAACTACAAACATATGAATTAATCAAGAGATTGTAATCACTCCAACTACATATCAACTCTCAAGAGGACTTCAGGTTAATATAGAGGATTTTTATTGCTGCCAATCCAGTCAGCTATATATATGTGTATGCACGTTTGCTTTGTTCCATTGCACAAGCAGTGAGAAATTTTTGCATGGTGATAGAATGACATTTTAATATTATGTTTGATATGATTCACATCACATATAAAATAATATTTTAATTTTAATAGATGAGTGTTCTCTCAAGATAAAAATTGAAATATCATTTTATAAATGATCAGAATCACATCAAGCATAATACTCCAAGGGAATTTTTCATTGACAAGCTGACTTGAGTTAACCATGAGTGGGATTCCCAACGGAAGGTGGAGAAGGGCCATTCAAAATGGACTGCAAAACAAGCCCATATTCAGGGGACCATTGATGATGATGATGATGTGACAACAATGGCCTGCTGCAAGCTACTCCGGATTCAGGAGTAGCAACAAAAATGGTGACCATGATCAACAAAAGCATCACAACTTTGTAGAGGAACTTGGTGTAAGAGAAAGCCATTATATGTAATGTAATATATGTTCTCTCAGTTATCACAAGTATGTGTAAATGAAGAAAATGAAACAAATTGGAAGAGCAAATTGTGATATGAATGTTTTGGTGGAAGGAAGGGAGATACACACGACGTATATATAGGGATTCATAAGTATTTAGCTCGTTTTCTATTCTCATGGCTCGTTAGTTTTTAGTTGACTGCTCATAGTTTGAAGGTTGAAAACTTGGAAACGCAATATATTGAACCCCAAAAGCAATCGATGTTTGAAAATTAAGATGACCAACGACTTATAATGGTAGCAAACAAAATGAGAAAAATGGGAATATTTCTGTAGCTATGATTTTATGAGTAATTTCATAAACCATTTTTATGATATCTTTTATTGTTTTACATGACAGGATCATGTTTAATCTTTTATTATTAATTATTTTATTTCTTATGCTTATATGATCTTATCATGTGAAACAATGACATAAAACAATGCATTCTCTTGAAATTAAGATACATCACAGTGCCCCATAAAATATGTTTACAAAAGTTATAGAAATAACATTTTTTCTCAACTTCTTATTTTATCTCACATTTCACTTTTTTCCTTATAAGATCATGAAATCAAGAAATGCATGAAAATGAGAACCAAAACCAAACTAATTAATCTCAAGTTTCCATGAAATAAATAGTAAAAATGATAAATGAAATCAAATAGAAAATAAGATTTCATTGTTTTCATTGTTCTCTTCACAAACTTTTCAAAACAATAAAATATATAAAATGCCAGATAGGGGAGAAAAACATTGTCAGATGGGGGACAGAAATACCAAATATTTCCATGCTATAGTTGTTGGTCGTCATAGAAAGAATCACATCCTTCAACTCAAAGTTAGCAACCGCACTCTAAGACACCCAAGGAGCATCAAGAATGAAATACTATTCTTCTTCAGAAGCCTATACAAACAAGCTCGCTTGCCCTTTCTTCACTTGTCTTCTAGTCGTTTGCCTTCACTTAGCCCTAATCAAGCATCAAAGCTGGAAACACTGCCAAGTAGGGAGGAGATCAAAGAAGCCTTAAAATCCTATGACTCATCTAAATCTGTAGGGTATGATGGTTTCAACATGAATTTATTAAGCGATTCTGGGAAGACCTTGAGGAAGATATGGGAAAGCATATATATCCTTCACTTCTTCACATGGGCAAATTCCCATTGGAGATCAACACAACCTGGGTCGCCCTAGCCAAGGTTGATTCAGCAACAGAAATAAAGAACTTCAGGCCTATAAGCATGGTGGTATACATCTACAAGATCATTGCTAAGATCCTCTCCATAAGGTTAAGGAAGGTAATACCAGCACTGATTGGCGAAATGCAGTCAGCCTTCGTAGCTCAAAAGAACATCTTGGATGGGAAACTAGTAGTAAATGAAGCAATTTAGTGGTTGAAAAAAGCCAAACAAAAAGCTGTTCTTCTAAAGCTTGACTTTGAGAAAGCCTTTGACACTATCAGATGGAGCTTTCTGGAGGACACTATGGCCTTGATGGGCTTTGGTGAACGGTGGAGACAATGGATTATGTTTTGTGTATCTACACCTTCTATGTCAATCATTGTCAATGGCTCCCCGACTACCCCTTTTAAGCTCCAACGAGGGTTGAGATAAGGTGACCCTTTCTCTCCCCTTCTTTTCCTAATTGATGCTGAAGCCTTTAGCAAATTTGTGAGTCTGGCCCTAGATTCCAGGAAGGTGGAAGGCATCCTTGTGGGAGAGAATAAAGTCCTTCTCTCTCACCTCCAATTTGTTGATAACACTCTCATCTTTTCTCCGCCAAGTATATCATGTTTACGGAACTACAAGTTTTTATTAGCTTGCTTCTCGATCATGTCGGGGATGAATACAAACTTCAACAAGTCATCCTTTATTCCAATTGGGTGTGATGAGTCTTGGGTGTAACAGGCAAGAAATGTTCTTCAATGTTCGGTAGTCCCCTTGCCAATCTCTTATCTGGGCATTCCTCTTGGGGCCAATCCAAGACTAGCTGCAACATGGAAACCAATTATAGACAAAGTGGAGAAAAGGTTATCCCTTTGGAAGGCTAATCTATTATCGAGAGTAGGAAGACTAACGTTGATAAATTAGTGTCGAGCAGTCTCCCCCTCTACTATCTAAGTATCTTCAAGATACCTAAAATTGTAGTCTCCAAATTAATCAACTTGCAGCGAAGGTTCTTTTGGTTCTCAAGTGCATCCCGAAAAGGCATCCCATTGATTCAATGGGAGATCATTCAGGGCCCAAAAGATTTGGGAGGGCTTGGAGTAAGTGACCCCACTATTCGAAACGTGGCACTTCTAGTGGTGGCATTTCTCAGATACTTCTTACCCTCTTTGGAAGAGAATAATTGTCTCTAACCATGGAGTCTCACCATGTTCTCTAACCCCTTGGACCATATAGCTTATGGAGACAATTGTCAAATCTTGACAGTTTGGGTGAAACAATTAATAGCTTGATATCTTCTAGCCTGAAAAGGAAGATTGGTGATGGAGCTCGCATTCTCTTTTGGGAAGATACATGGATTGGTGACAATTCGCTTAAGGGTTGTTTTCCTAGGTTATTCTCAGTACCTATCCAACAATCTTGCAAAATCACCAACATGGGAGAGTAAGTGGATGGTCGTTGGGTTTGGGGGCTGAGGTGGAGAAGAAGTTTGTTTCTATGTAGGGGTGGGAATAGGCCAGGCGGCCTGGCTTAGTAAAAAGGTCAGGCCTAGGCCATTACGAAAGCCTGTTAGGTCTGTCAAGTCGGCCTGTTTACTCACAAATGTTCATTTGTGTTTACTAAAAAAATAAACTTATTTTACCTTCAGTGAGACTCAAACCCAAGACCTCTACTATTCAAAGTAATGCCTTATCCACTAGACTAGCATTACTTTTTGCAACATTTTATGCAATCATATTTATTAATATAATTTTATTATTTAATTTTTCTTTTTAAAGAAACTATAATCTAAAGAGTCTCTAGGACTCTCCCACACACACACCCTCATCTCATCTGAATAATGTTCATCCTTTTCTTTGCAGGTCTTCAAGTCCCTAGTTAAAAAGGCTTAGCCCGTTCCCACCCCTATTTATATGGGAGAATCAACTGTGTGAGTGATGAGAGCATTTGGATTCATCATCCCTCTGGTTTTTTTTTTTTTTTTCTGTTTCATCCTTTTCTTTGCAGGTCTTCAAGTCCCTAGTTGGATATTCAAGGGAGTGGAATGGCGGGATGAGGGCTTGGAAAGGCTTAGCCCCCCTAAAGCGAAGTTGCTAATGTGGTTTGTCCTTCAAAACTGCCTTAACATGAAAGCTCGCCTAAAGAGGATCAACTGCCTCTCGGACAACAATGACTTATGTGTTTTTTGCTCCCAACACGAAGAAACCTTTGAGCATCTCTTCTTCTCTTGCCCTATATCATGATCTGGTCTTACTGTGAAAATCGTTGGAATCTATCATGGTGCTTACCAAATGGTTCTGTTTTCTTCTTTGACACTTGGCTAGGAGACCCCTTCTTTGGTTTTGACAAGAGATTATGGTCCTCTCTTTTGTTTGTTGTCATCTGGACCATTTGGTGGATCAGGAATAAAATGGTGTTTGATAACTTCAAGCCTAATTGGAACCTAGAGGTTTTGAATATCCCGTGGCGTTTGAGCTTTAAGACAAAATCTTGATGTAAAATGCTTTCATATCACTTAGAATTCTTCACTGATAATCTAGAGCAAGTTTGGGCTTGGTCAGAGTAACAAATCCTAATCAAAAGGTTGATTGCTATGTTTTGCTTAGCAAAAAAGGACTACACAGTAGTATGTCACTTTACGCGTTGCCCATAGGTTGTTCTTAGCTGCAACTATGTTCCTCACCTTTTCCTGCTTGATTTTTGTCTTCTTGTATTGTTTTGGCATGTTTCCTTTCACTGACTCTTGCTCTCCTAGTGGAAGGAGATGTTGTGTACTCAACTTTTGCTATTGCTCCCCAGTTATTGCTGGTTTTGAGCCACACTAAATTATCAAAAAAAATATAAAATGAAAAAAAAATAACTGATAAATTATTGGTGATAAGTCACAATAAATAAATGGAATAAAGTATAATTTTACATGTACTTTAAGCACAATTTTAAGAAATTTTATGGATAATTTGTGCAAATTACTCTTATGATAACTCCACATTATTTTTTGTATATTTTTACTCTGATTTACCTGGCATAGTTAATTAAGGTAGTGAACTTGATAATTTTAAGCGCTACAAGTTCCAATTAGAAAAACAAGGCTTAGGCCGATCATTTTAATTTTATGTAAAAGTGTAGTCTTTGTTAAAAGGTAACACTTGTTAAAATTGTAGCATATCTTATAACGTATTATGAAATTAAGATTATTTTTTATTAAAGAGTTGTTTAATTCAAGATGCCTTAATTAAGCTATAAAATATAATATTTATTCAATAAAAATAATTCATTTATACTTCTAAATGTAATTCATAAAAAATATGGTCATAAACAAATTTCTTATGGCCATGAGGTTTTTGTCTTAAAAATAGGAATGGCGTGTTTCTTAAATACGTACGCATGAGCTTTTGTTGTATTTATTTAATGCATGTAGGCATTTATAAGGCCTCGCTTGGCTTTTAATGCTAACTCTTATAACATCATTAAAAATACAATGGATCGAGTTCAAGCAAATTGTGTTTGTCCAAATTTTTGCTAGGTGAATCCAAGTTGTCCCACTATTGACATTGAGTTTACAAAAAATATAGATGGTTAGTTACAAAATATTTTACTATTTCCTTAGATGAATATTGAATCCACATCACATAATTAAAGGATAATATGAACTATATTATACCACTAGCGGTAATTAAACTAATGTAGCCAAATTTAACCTAATATTTTAGTTTGATTAGTTTCTTTTGACCAAATATCAGTCCAAGACTAATGACTAAGTTGAGAGATTAGGGCAACATTGTTTATATATTAATGAAAACTAAAAATAAAAAACTAAAATTAAGTCGGATCAAGACTTGACCCTAAATCAAGGGGGAGATTTCAAACTGGTAGAAGAAAAAAAAAGAGAGAAAAATAACTGTTGATTGATTCAAAACATTACTAATCAGGAAGTATCATACGAAAAGAGTGAATTCATGAACATGACCCGACGCTCATCTTCTTCACGGGCCATGGGGTCATACAAGACTACACCTTCACGGAATTATAATATTTTCCTGTGCTTTGATCCAATTGAGTCATCATCCCCGAGGGACCTATTTTCTCAAAGTATATATGTAATTTAAAATACTAGTTCTACGTTCTAGTGCTCCTAAAGAACTTTCCTGTTGAAAATGCATTTCATTTTTCCAAAGTATTATGGGCGGATAATCATTTAATTAAAAACATCGACGGAATAACTTCAAATTTAACTATTATCATAGGGTTTAAATAATTTATTGTTGACTGATTTCATTTTTAATGAAGAAGCGGGGAAAAATGAGAGAAAGGAAATGAACAAACATATCGTGTTTGACAATGCTATAGGTCAAACAGGGCTAGGCCCGATAAATTAAACTAGCTCGATTCCTCCATAATCCATATGACCATATTTGGTCTCTGCCCCGTCCTCCAAGACGGATCTTCTGTCACCCAATCAAAATTGGGGTTTGAATAAGGGAAATTTAAAAATAATTTTATGGATTTTAGTAGGACATTGGTCAAAGAAACTCGAATAGTAAGTTTTAAGTTGACAAACATTCAATGCATAGTTATAAACCTGCCTAGACTTGATTCAACTACCCTATTGAGTCTTTGGTTTAATCAGTGGGTTATTGAGTCAATTGCTTACTTGGATATAAATAAAATAATAATAGATATATATATATATATATAATCTAAAAAATTAAAAAATTTAAATAAATAAAATGCATTTATTTAAACATTCATCATAACATAAAATCACTTAAAATACATGAATAAGTTTCAAACTTCAAATGTCATACCATACATAAGCAATATAAGTTCAAGATCCTAAATCACAAATAACAAGTTTAATTCTAAACATAAGTAAACTAAGTTTTAAATCACAAATGCATAACAGCAACAATCCACATGAGTATTCAATATCTATTACAAGATGGAAGCAAAACAAGTGTATATAACAAGAAAAATGGTACAAAAAATGAGAAACTAAAACATATATTTTGTAACAGAAAAATGAAGGAAAAAAAATCAGCTTAATGTGACAAACAATAATTTCAAAAAAAAATTCTTTATTAAATGACGTTGTTTGCCTTTTTATAAAAAAAAATTAAAAAAAAAACACACCCAACTGAATCATCGAGTCACTAGGTTTCACAAAAATCGGTCAAGTCAATCTAGGTATTCCAGACCGATCCACTCAAATAACCAACTCAATCCCATGACTAGGTCACCAGGTTCTGGGTCGACCCGGCCAAGCCAGGCGAGATTTTATAACAATGATTTAATGTCCTTAAAAACACATAAGTTTTGTAGTTTTCTATAAAAACTTACTAATTGTGCTTTCTTAACAAGTGTCCTTAGAAAAATTGTTAGCAAAATTATTTTATGGGTTTTGCCACAGTAAAATAACTTTCCTTTCTTTCCTTAATGAGTAAATTAACTTTTAGTTCTTTCTCTAACCAAGTGTTGAGCGCTTGATTATTAGGTTAGACATGGAGTGACTTTAAAATTAGTGATCAATGTCTATCTTCTTAAATAAGTGTAAAATATGCAAAGAAATTAGTTATTACTTTTAAAGAGGAAGATCTAAGGACAATTTTTTTTTTAAAGTTATAATATAATCCCTTTATTTTTTTGGTTTAACTCTCATACATGAGTGATAGAATTCTATCACGTTCTTTTGTTAATCTTTTAAATGAAAATAAAATTCCTTTTTAATTTATCCTTACTTATTATGTTATGTTCTATTAAAAGAAAATCCAAATATTGTGAAAAAGAATTTGAAGGAAGGTTTTTTTCCCCCTCATTTCAGGATCAATTTGACAGAATTATGATATAATTGACATGAATTGATTATGAATTAAATTTTTTTAATTGGACATAAGTCTAACATATTATTTGTGGACACATTTATTTCCCCTTAAATTGTACACGTTATTGTATTCACGCTTGCTCTGTTTTAGAGTTGAAGCCTTTTAATATATGATTCATGAAGAAAAAGAAACATACAATAAAAGTGGCCATCACCGGATATTTTTAAATTTCAGCAAGTGAAATCCACATTTTTCCTAAGAATAATGTTTGAAGACTTTGTCCAGCCTAAGAATTTCTCATTGATTATTCAATAGTAGCAATTATGAAAAATCTTTGCTCTAGAATGTGCAAGAACTTCTATACCCAATCCGCACTGAATAGTGAAACCTTTACAAAACTGATCATGGAAGTAATTTTTCTTTCTAGAACTTTGAGATTTAGTTTGGAATCCGTGTATGACACTTAATTTGTTTCATTTTCGGTCCGCGTAGCTATAGAAAGGGAAACAACTACTAGCTACACAAGCAGGGATAGCAATTTTTAATCAGGCCCAAACATTCTCATAATCGCAAGCTCCAATTTTACTAGCTATACAATGCTGGAAATCGAAATTCTTAGTTGCTCCAGTAATATGGCAGCTTCTTATATTACATTCAATTCAACTTGTATGCATCAAATCTTTATCTACATAAATACATAATTCAAGCCTACAACAATAATATGGATATAATCAATGACCAAATCACACATTCCGTGATAGTTCAAAGTGATTCCACCACTCCAATGCCTTACAATTTGGATCGCAATCATCACAGTGCGCATAAAACAGCATCATGAGTCACGTCAGCCAGTAAAAAAACCATAGAGATGCTCCACATAAACATAATTTCAGCATCAAATTTTTAATAGAGATGCTTCAAGCTTTGCTTTCAGCTGTACGGCGGCAGCCTCCCCACCTTGAGTTCTTATGGAGAATGTATGAATTACCTTATCCTGTGCGGTCGAAACACTGGACTCTTGAGCAACAACTTGATGCTCCCTGAATGCTTTAACAACTTCAGAAACTGGGTGAGTATCCAAGGGGAAGCTCAAATTCACAACTGCATCATCATTTCTAGCCTCAAAATCGATGCCTGGGAAAGGCGACTCCTGATTCTTGTTGTCGTTAATCATGCCTTTTTCAGCTTCCAAGACCTTGATCTTCTTCTGGAGATCGGTGATATGGGCAATAGCATCGCCAAGCAGTGATGCCTTGTCCATTTTAGATATATTAGGAACAACAGCTCTCAAGGCATAAAACCTCTGGTTAAGCTTCTCCCGTCTTTGTCTCTCTGCTTCGACATGGTTCAGCGCTTCCTCTCTCCCATTGGCAGGCTTCCTCCCTCTTTTTCTAGGCTTCTTGTCATCCAGAAGAGGCGAGGATGCGTCTTCATTGCCAAGATCTGTAGAGGAAACCCTTGCTTGAGGATTAAAACTGCCAGCAAGCATTTGATTTAACTGAGGGAACAGTTTTGCTTCATTATTGTCGCCTAGTGCTTGTACATCGTAAGAATCAGAAGCAAAACCAGAATCATCTTCCACCTTTGGGGAGAAACTAATAGTCATGGACTGAGATTTCTTATCCCCCAGGCTTAGTTCACGTCCAAAGATCTTGGGCAACACCTTTGCCTGTCCGGAACTAGACTCCCCGAATGTTGTCCTCACCATCTCCAAAAGACCCTGCTCTTCCGGCATCATTTCCATTGAACCAAGCTCAATAACCCCGGCCTTGAGTGGCACGAACACAACTGTCTGAAAACCAGCCTTTTCCGCCAGGAACGATCTCGATTCATACTGGTCTAAACAACAAGCAGCATCGGAAGCCCAAATCGATTTACCACACTTAAAAGAGCTCCCAGGGCCACACTGGGAATCAAAACCAAACACATAAAACTTTGTGGTCAAGTAAAACATATGCACGTCTGACACCCTATCCAGTCTTGCATAAACAGCCTCTTTCGAATCAGACCCGCCACAAGAGGCGTGAAGCTTCCGCAGCACCCGCCGCCTCACCTCGTCCTCCTGCTCATTCCCTTGACCCACTTTGGGATCCTGGCAGTGCCCATCACCCCATTTCAAGGCATAGCCACCAGATTTCAAGCCAACAACCTGCCAGAAAATGGCGTAGTCCCACTTGGACTCCTCAACAAAATGGTACAACCGCTGTTGGAGATCCAAATCAGGAATAGGTGGAGCAATAACATCAGAAAAGATATCTTTGGAAGCTGCTGAACTAAAAAATGCAACAGCTTCGGAACCCAACACAGATTCCAACATAGCCTTGTCTTCTTCGCTCTCACAGAACCTCACAGCCGCCATCTTTTCTGTATTGCCCACAATCAATATCTCAAAAATGTCCTTAAAGTTAAAAACTTTCAGCAAAATTGGTCAACATAGATCTCAACTTGAGCCAAAATTTCTTCTAACTACTCATGAATTACAGATAGCCAAATGGAAAACAGAAAGAACCTAACTTGGTACTGATTTTACGACAGAAAATTGATGTGGGTCAGGGGAAATGGAACGTAGGCAATCAACAATCAGCATAGAAAAAGGAAGAGATGCAGAATTGAATTACCGGAAAGATACTTTGGGTTTCGGGCGGGTAGGGAGTATATCAGCTATAAGCGTGAAGCTTCAACAATCAAAGAGAATTACAGAGATTAGATAAACCTGAGATTCACAAGAGTTAAAATTGAGTTCAGGCAGTTCCAGATCTGAAATTGCAATTGCCAAACCTTTTTCATTAGAAATAAATGCTCTGTTTTGGAGATGATGAGTTCAGCCACTTCCAGATGCAGCTTCTTTTTTTTTTGGGTACATCGGAAGCCGCTTCTGTAGAAGGGAACTCTGACTTGTGTTCTTGGTAAAACACACTTTTTTGTCAACTTAGTGCAAAATAATTGGGCTTTAGATTGAGGTTATTATGGGTATGTACACCCACAGCCCACTTGGTTAAGGAATGGACACGGCAACAAAGACCAAAAAGAAAAAGTTAAAGACATGAATAAGTAATATTTTTTTTATTTTTAAAGATTATACATGAAATTTATTTTTCAAACACTAATGTACTCGACCTTTTTTTCAAGAGCAAATTTGAGGATTACTCGAAAATATATTAACTGGCTAATGGTCCTTAATCCGGGTGACTTTGTGTGGATTGTAGGGTCTGAGTGGGCTTTGTGGACTAGAGGCCCATGGTCCGTGGACTAGGATGACTCTTGGGTGAGGTACTTGGGTCTAGTCTGTAACAGGAGCCCCCGAGCTCCAACTGCGTGGCTTAGCCATGCGGTGCGAGTTGAGTTGTTGCGGTTATTCTTTCCATGGTGATCCCATGTCAGGTATGGCTTGGGCGGGTCAGCTTGGGATTTGTGGGTGTCTCCTCAAGTGCTGTGTGATTTGACACTGACTTAGTGAAAATTGGGCCTCTATCGTCTTGCCACGTGTGCCATAGGGTGGCGATTTCCCTTCCTTAGGGCGCGTGATTTGAGAAACAATGATGAATTTGAGAGTGAAACCGTTTGGCACTTTTAGCCGGTTTATAAAAGGCAAGGGGGTTCCTTTTAATTTTTTTTTTTCGCTTCCTCTTGTTTCTGAAGTTCCCTTTCGTCTTCTCATTTATTCTCATTCTCTTATTTCTTTTCGCCATTCTTGGCTTTAAAAATTCTTTGTTCCTCTAGCGTTCTTTAGTGCTAGTGTTATTCTTTTTGGTGGCATTCTGCTTAAAGTGTTCTCTGCGGTTTGTAGATTTTGGCTTGCTTCTTCCAGTGTTTGCAAGTATGTGTACGTCTTTTTTGGATGATTTCTGGCATTTTTCTTTTTTTTTTTTTCTGGTCGTCATACATTTTACCCAAAATGTGTTGTTAGGGAGTTGAGGTCGCTTTTGGGATGTAAGGGACTATTATGATGGGTTGAGCTTAGCTTAATTCTTGTGGGTATGTTGTTTTTCCCTTTTTTTTTGTAGTTTGAGGCTTCTGGTCTAATGAGAAAGTTGAAGAAGACCTTCTAGGAGTTGAAGGTCCCGCGTCCTTTATCGGGGTCCCATGAACGTTCGTGTATTGGTGGATAGACCTCGAGGCCTTTGCCATTCCTTCGATTATAAAGGAAGAACATCTTGGCATTCTGAGCGAGGCGTAAGAATTGACGGAGGAGGAGGTAGAGGATCACGGGTATAGGTTAGAAGTTCTTTTTATGCAGTTAGGCGTGAGGCTTCTTTTTTCTGCCTTTGAGTGAGAGATAATGAGGTTTTGTGCCTTCAACCCTACCTAACTGCATCCGAATGGGTAGGCTATGCTACGTGGATTCCAAATCATTTTTAAGATTTTTAGCATGGAGCCACTTTTGAAGATGTTTCTGAGTTTATTTACATTGACTAACCTTCTAGGGGGTACCATTCTTGGGATGTATGCAAGGTATAAGAGCCGACATGCCTTCAAAGGGGAGTCAGGAACAAGAATTTTCAGTCGGTCGAAAGAATCCTACCAAGAGTTTAAGTGGAAGTATTTCAAGGTACTTGAGGCTCCGGGGAGGACGACATTCTGGAAGGGCGACCATGATACGGTTGTGGGTATTTATTGTTATTGGAACAAGAATATCCATCATGAACGTCCCGTGGAGCTGTTTGTAGAGGAACTTGTTATGCAGGATTTCTTAGTAGCTTTAGTCAAGGACGACCCTTTAAACATAAGAGATATAGTGGAGGGTCGTTTAGTCGACACTGAAAGTAGTTTAGGTAGATGTATTTGTTCTTCTTTTTGTTGCTTTAGTTGTTGGTTTGGTAGGTGTCAAATTTTTGTGTTGGTTGTTTGTTTTGCAGGTATTCGACTCTGTGGAAGTATGTCGACAATGGAGAAGTTGAAGGATTTGAGGCGCCGCTTGGATGCCTCAGCCAGTAAGGAGTTGAAGGGCAAGCGTTAGTCCGTGAAGGTACTGTCTTTGCCGGTTACAGTGAAGGATTCTCCTACTTGGTCTATGAGTAGAGGGAGGGTGCCCTAGCGTAAAAATCGCTCACGTGGTGAGGGTTCTTGTGGGGGGTCATCTAGCTCCATATCCCGGGCTTGGTCGAAGGATATGGATTTTGGAGGATTTTTTTATGGGAGCTTCCTGACAGAGGAAGTGAGGGGCAACCTGAGGAATGTCTCTGTAGGTGAAGCGTTGAGCCATAGCTTCCATTTGCTTAGCAAGTTCGTGGGTCGGTGAAGTATACTTTTGACAACCTTCCCAACCCTGGGTTAGCGGAATCCCTTCAGTGGGAGGTGGAGGAGCTGAAAGAGGCGAACGATTGCCTATCTGTAGAGAAACATTACGCAGAGGTGGAAGGAAGAAAGTTGCAGGAGCAACTGGTGGCGTTGGAGGAGATGGTGAAGAAGATTGAATTGGATGTTAGTAGAAGCTCGACTATCACCAAGAAGAAAACATCCATGGTTGTGGAGATGAGGAAGGAGTATGAGGACTTCCTGAAACTGTCCAAAGAGTCCGTGAATGCGACTTTTGAGCTGGTGATGGGTCAAGTTCATCATGTTGCTCCTGATTTTGATTGGAGTATGGTGTCTCTCGACAAATATTATGACCCTGAGACTAACATCATCAAGGATATGAATGCATAAGTTATGTTTTTAGCCTTGGCTTGGCGTTGTCAGGTTTTGTTTTGGTTAAGGCCGTCTTGGGTGAGTAATAATGACAAAGTCCAAGATGGTGAGTCATAGGGTTTTTTGGTGGTGAAGTCATTTGAGATGTTTGTGTCTATTTTGTAACAGCTAACACCTTGTATATGTTTAGGGTTTAGGGTTTAGGGATGTAATGTCTTGTTGATGTATTTGAGATCTTTGACTTTGTATCGTAAAAATGAATAAAATTGGAATGTTAAGCTTTGCATTGCAAAATCGCCTCAAATTAGTCGCATTCCATGTCCACGGAATTTGTTTACCCTATGCGGTGGTCAGCTTGTAGGCATCGCGGCCAAGTTCCTCTGTGACCACATAAGGTCTTTTCTAATTTGGGGCAAGCTTGCCTTGGCCTGGAATTTTGGCATCAATGTTGGCTCTGCTCATGAAGGTTTCTCCTATAGCAAACTTCCGTGAAACCACTGAAGAATTGTAGCGGCGGGCAATACTTTTGCGGATGACTTCTTCTTGAATACGGACTTCTTCTTTGGATTCTTCAATGAGATCTATTTTTTTCGCCCTTGACTGATTATTGGTATCAGGAGAAGAGCTTTGTACCCTAGGATTGTTTTCTCCTATTTTCACTGGTATCATTGTGTCGCTACCGTGGGCTAATCGGAACAGGGAGTGAGAGGTGGTGGAGTGTGGAGTGGTTCTATAGGCTCATAGGACGCTTCCCAACTCTTCTTCTCACGATCCTTTATCTTCATCTAGTCTCTTTTTTAACCCATTTAATACGACTTTGTTGGCGACTTTAGCCTGCCAATTAGTCTGAGGGTGTTCTACAAAAGAAAAATGTTGCTTGATCTAGAAGCTCTGCAAGAAAGTTCTGAATGTCTTGTCTGTGAATTGAGTGCCATTGTTGGACACTATCATTTCTAGAATGCCAAATCTCGTGAGGATGTTATTCCATACACATTTCCTGCACTGTATTAACATTACTGTTGTCAGCGACTCCGCCTCCACCTACTTGGTGAAGTAGTCCACGGCTACTATCAAGAATTTCCTTTGTCCAGTGGCCCGGCGATATGGTTCAAGGATGTCGATCCCCATTGTTGGAAAGGCCAAGAGACTGACATGGTGGAAAGTTTCACCAGAGGGGTGATATGAAAGTGGGCGTGTTCTTGCCATTTTCGTGGACACTTGCGGCTCCATCCACGTAAAGAGTCCGTGGAATTGTGTTTCATGGAGTCCCTGTACCAATGAATTTTACAATAAAGTCTGTCATGGTCTGAGCTTTGATGGATACTCGGGGTTCATATGTAATGTCGTACTTTGACAATTCCACGGACCAGGCCAGCATCCTCCCTGCCAGGTCGAGTTTGTGAAGTACTTGCTTGATGGGTTGGTTTCTTCTAACGATGATAGGGTAGGATTGGAAGTACAATCTCAATCTCCTCGTAGAGTTTAGTAACGCTAAGGCCAGCTTTTCTAATTTCTAACATTTTAATTTTGCCCCATGTAGAAGCTTGCTCATGAAGTAGACAGGTAACTGTACTTGCCCCTTTTCCTTGACGAGGGCAGAGGCTACTACTTCCTCGGAAGCTGACAAATACAAGAAAAGTTTTTCCTTTTTCCGACTTAGCCAGAATCGAGGGCTTTGATAAGTTTTCTTTGAAATTCCTAAAGGCGGGCTCACATTCTTCGGTCTATTCGAAGGAATTCATCTTCTTCGTTAGGTTGAAGAAAGGGAGTGCTTTTTGGGCCGAGGCCGCCAAGAATCTATTGCGGGAAGCTATTCTGTCAGTCAAACCTTGCACTTCTTTGATGGTTGCAAGACTTTTCATGTTTACGATGGTTTCACACTTTTCTAGATTTGCCTCTATCTCCCGTTGGGTGATAATGAACCCCAAGAATTTTTCTACCTCGACCGCGAAGGCACACTTGACTGGGTTTAGCCTCATGTTCTGGAGACATAAAGTATAGAAAATCGTGTTAAGGTCTAATGTGAGCTTTTCTTCCGCAAATGTCTTCACAATCATATCATCCACGTATATCTCCACTAAATTTCCCGTTAATTCAACGAATATTTTATCCATCAGCCTCTGATATGTGGCTCATGCGTTCTTCAACCCAAAGGGCATGACTTTGTAATAGTAATTTCCGATTGGTGTTATGAAGGTAGTTTTCTCCACATCCCTGGGGTTCATAGGAATCTGGATATAACCAGAGTATGCATCCATGACGTGAGGAATTTGAAACCGGATGCAGCGTCCATGAGGAGGTCTATATTGGGGAGAGGATAGGTGTCCTTAGGACATGCCTTATTGAGGTTGGTGTAATCGATGCACATTCTCCAATTACCCCTTGACTTTGGTACCATCACGACATTTGATAGCCATGTGGGGTAAATAATTTCTTCAATAAATCCTGCGTCTTTCAGTGTCTTCACCTATTTTTGTACTTTGCCTTCTTGAAACTCATCTTTCTTCTTTTCTATTTTACCGGCTTAGTGTCAGGTAATATGGCTAGCTTGTGGCCATGAGAACAAGGTAAATGCCCAGCATATCTGCTGCAGACCATGCGAAGAAGTCCGCGTTTCTTCTTAATGTCATGATCACCTGCTTCTTTGACCGCGGGGAAGGAGAGTACTTTATTGATGTAGGTGATTTTTTCAGCCTTATCGCCTACCTTAATTGGTTCTAGCTCTCGTTCTGGCTTAGGTCTCTCCCTATGCAGGGGTTGAGGAGTATGAATCTCCATCATCATGATGTGGGCAAGTGGGGCTGTTATTGGCTTCCACGGTTCTCTGTTCTAACCTTGAATCTGCAGGCTGGCATTATAACATCTCTTAGTTGTTACCTAATCTCTGCGAATGGTTGCTATCTCATTGTCTGTCGTTAAGAACTTCATGGTTAGTACTGCGGTGGAAATGACATTGATCTTGTTTAACGTGGGACATCCCAGAATGATATTGTACGCGGACAGTTTGGCCACGACTAAAAATTTTACTTTTTCTATTCTGGCTATGTGTTTGGGTCCCAAGGTTAGATACAAGGAAACATAACCATCTGGCGTCACCATTTCACTAGAAAGCTCACCAAATCCTCGAGGTAGTGTTCTAGATCGAAGTTCTTTAGGCCAAGCTGATTAAAACATCTCCTAAAGATGATATCTGCTAAGCTAACTTGGTCTAACAGGACCCTCCTTACCTCTACGCTAACCAAGGTGGCGGAGATGACCATGGGGTCATCATGTGCCGGGGTGGTATCAAAATAGTCTTCCTTGGTAAAGGTAATATCCGAGAGATGCTTGACTCCGCGGATCTTGTTGCTAATGTTTTTATCCAGGTGTAGAACTTCTTGGAGGTGTCTCTTTCGTGCGGACTTTGTCATGCCTTGCCCTACAAAGCCTCCTGCTCTGCTGTTGATGACCTTCGTGGTGTTGGACCTTTGTGGGTTTTTGTCACCTCTATCTTCAAGATAATTTTCACGTCTGTTGTTATCTCTGCCATTCCTCCTGTCATGTTCCTTATCATCCATCTGTCTTTTTTTTTCTCTTATACGATGTAGAGTTCGAGCTTACTGCTACGCACTCATCTTTCTACCTCATTCTTCAGGTCAACACATTCCTCAGTATCATGTCCGTAGGAATCTGGATAATGGTAGAAGAAGGTAGTATCTGTTATGGGTCTTAATCCTATGGGCTTGGGTTTGGGGAATCCTTCATTGTGTTGTATCTCCTTGTACAGCTGAGCTAGGGATATAATAAGGGGGTGTAGTTGGTGTACCTTCCTTTCTTGACTATCCGAGAGTGATTTCGGCGTGGAGATTGGCAGAATCGTCTCTTGGAATCCTCTACAAAATCTCTTGGGGGATTACCCTTTATGGTCGTCATACCTTCTTCTTAGTACATGTAATCTTTTGCTCTTTCCTGTATCTCTATCAAGCTCCAAGAAAGTCTTTTGGATAGATTCTTTGATAATGGGCTCTTGAGGATGTGCTACACGCTGGCGGGGTTTCTAGTGATGACTGACTAGCGGCGGGAGAGGCCAGGACGATGTTAGAGAGCCACTAGATGCGGCGGTTGGTGTTGGCTTTGATGGCGAGGTAGGATCCAATCAGAGGGTACGATTTTGGGATGATGGTGGCCTTTGATGAAGGCTCTGCGTCTTTCTTCTTGGGAGGTGTGGAGAAAGTTTTGAGCAAGAGCAACGGAAGGACGAGCAGAAGCAGGAAAGGAGGCAATAACTCGAGAATCATCTGAATCATTTTGGTAGGTAAATTATAGCAGATTTAGATATTGGTATTTGGTGAATGGGAGAATATTGTCCTGCTATTTATAATAAAATAGCACACATAATATTTGGTTGAGCTTGACTATCAATGTTGATGTGTGCTTTTTGGTGTGGGGATGGAATTTAATTTAGATGAAATTGGATTAAGAAATGTCGGATTTATTGACGCAAGCAAAGTCGTCACTTTTAACTACTTGGGATGCTCTGTATTTGTTCAAGTTTGATTGACAATTATCATGAACCTATTTAGCTAAGTTTAATCGCTGCCGCATTTTCGCTTGTAGTGGATGTTCTACGAAGGTTAATAGGTGTCACATCATCCTAAGTTATGTTGTTTTAAAAGATACATTGCTCGTCATGGATGTTCTACAAAGGTGCTGAGCTTGAGACACCATTGGGGATTAGGGCGGACCCAAAAAAAAAAATAGAAGAGGTTGTAATAGATATAAATATTTTAAATGAGAAAAATTAGCTTATGAATTTGCATCTATATCTCTTTTCAAAAGTTTTTGAGATGTATTATTTAAATTAATTTAGTATGAAAATATTATCCACTCATATTTTATTTAATGAATTTAATTTTTAAACTGTCATTCATTTAAATTTTTGGATATACATAATTTTTGAAGGAGTGAAAGAGAAAGTTAACTATTTATGTTAATGTGACAAAATTTAATTGATTAATAATATAAAAATATTTCAGTGACTAGAAATTAAACTCTTATTTAATATCAAATTAAATTAAAAAAAACTCATCTTATTTAATAAAGAGTAAAAGTGTAAATTAACACTAAAACAATATAAATATACTTAGTATGTCTCTTTTTTCTATTCATGTCTTGTTAGAACAAGACATTTTTTTATCTCTTATGAATAAAAAAAGAAAGTTTTTAAAAATTTTAAATGCATTGGAAATATTAAAAATAGTTATACTTTTAAAAAAGAAAATGGTCTGGGTTCAATCTTTTGGGAGTTGGGACATGAAACAACTACGGCCAACCGTTTTCCATCACACGAGTTTCAACAAACTAGACTTGCACCTAGCCGTGGTACAGGCCATGCCTCACGTTTAAAAAAAAAATATTACGTCCATCCTTTTTTTAAAAGTTTTTTTTTTAAGGTAAAGGGATCTGTCCAAAAGTTTCTTAGGTATTTTGAGTTGACCTGTTTATAAATAAATACATGTGTTAAAATTAAATATATATTATTTTGAATGTGATTTAAATTGAAGACATTTTTTATATTAAGGTAATGCTTTAACCATTAGACTAATATCGTATTTTTATGATATATTATGTAAATATATTTATTTTATGCAAACATAAATATTAAACAAAGCTACAGTAAATAGGTCACGATAAGCAGACTATCATAAACAAGTTTTTGGTTAAAATAAAATAAAATGGCATGTTAGGCTGCCAAAAAAAATAATAGGTTAGACTCAAGTCGAAAAATTAATGATACATGACCAGTTAAGGGCTTGAGTATGACTTGTTTCCATCCCTACTTGCACTCATTCATCTAACAGGTGAGGTTTTTTTTTACACTAATAATTATTAAATTTTAATTAGTTGTTCATTTTATTTATAAGTTGCTAATACAATTAAATTGAAAATACAATTTAGTATTTAATATCGCATAGCATCATAATTAGCATGAAAAATAATTTCTGTTAAGTCAAAGGTAGCTTTTGTCCAGTCTCGGTAGCATTTCTTTCATGTCAAAGGTAATTTTATTCTAAGAACCAGTCAAAACGAGCTTTAATCTTATATACCATCCAAACTTCTATACAAAATATGCTTCAGACATAGTCAGCCTATTGTGAGCCTGTTGTGATACTTAATTGGTGGTAAACGGATTTAAAGAAAGCAAACCACAGGAAAAATAAGTTAAAGAATGGTGTCACAAATTTTGCTGAAGCCTTTGATGTCTTTATCAACTTCAATTTTTTAAATGTCTACATAGGCATTATTCAACGCGAAAACATGAACCTCACCCACAATTAACTAAAAAAATTAAACCTAGTACATCATATAACTATAAATATTCACCTACCAAAACTAGAACCCAACATCAATTTCACAAAAAAGCAAGGCACCTTTAAACCAAAGTTTTCAGGGATTTCATCAGTTTGGCACTTTGCCAAAAACTAGTGTTTAATTAGATGAAGGGTTATGAGTGTTGGAAAAAATAAAATCATGGTGTTTTTTAAAGTAGTGATGTCAGAATTTGGCCCATACAAAGCTTAAAATGATAATAAATAAATAAATAAACCATAATTTTGTAATATTTGTTATTTAGATCCATAAGAAAACAATTTTTCTGCCATTTAAAAAACTAGTTAGACCAACTGTTGGGCTGCCTGTATCTATGGAGTAATCCCACTTATCTCAACAGTCATCTCCCCTAGCACACCCTTTGACGAATGTAGCTAATATTTGCACCAGTAACGAATGTAGCTAATATTTGCATCAGTTACTCCAATAACAACATCTGCATATGATAGAGGAATTTGTATGTGCTGTGTGAACTATGCAACGGAAAGGAAGTCACATAAAATCAAAATACAATAACATGGCTGAAAAAGTGAATGCATATTATGGCAGATTATTGCAGTTGTGCGCTTGGCGAATAAATTCCGATGGAATGGAAGTATCCCTAGCATAGGAAAGTGGTGGCCCCTAATGAAATTGCTCATCCATGGGAGGCAGGTCAGTAGGTGGATAATAATTATCATAATGATTTGATGGTGGCAATGTATTAATTGATGATTGGGTGCAAAAGTAGGTGGAAACCCTTGAGCAGGAGGAACCCAAGTTTGGTGTGGTTAACTCGAACATCTTGCATTTGCATCTGAGGTTTGGGAGAATAAAAGGAAAAGAAAAACATTTAGGTAAAACAGAGACATGACACTGCTTGAAATCGACTGTTTGAAGAGGGTTGCTACGTTGAATGAAGATGTTACCACCATATATCAACTCCACAAGCAGCCAAACCCAACTTGTCAAGCTGGATCCTTCAAGGTTGAATATCCAACAAGAGCTTAAGTATTCAATACAAAAGATCCAAGGCATGGAATGATAACTTGATGAATCAAACCTTTTGCTTTTATGATAAGGCTTATAATAGGAAAACCTATACGACATGAACCTGAGAAAGTTTTACGTGTTATACCTACGTGATGTGTAAACCAAGAGCATCCAGTCAGAATCTTAAAATTGAAATTTACTCCATTTCTAGATATTTTCATTTTATCTTATAGGAAATTGCAGAAATAGGCAATACCAAATATGCAACCACCACTCGAACAAAGAATAACAGTCAAAATGATCGATCAAACTATCAATCAAACACCCTTTGTCTCTTTTTACCTTTCCACTGGAAAAGTGCAATACATTTGTTTTAATAAAGTCTAGGGGATTGAATCCTCAACAAAAAACCCAAGACATCATAAAATACAACCTAAATGGCAATACTGTGCTATAGATTAGCCCAACAAAGACACGAGTTTAGGCAATATCTTATTCTTAGAAGTTTTATATACATAGGTAAATAATTTAGAAATCAAATGCACAAGGCTAGACATAAGCGCACAACACATTATCAGTCCTTCATAGGATTCATCTCTGCTGCAAATTCTTGCAAGTTTTCTAATATATGCCTAGGTGACTGTAATTATATATACAATTAAATAAAGGAGATATGCAAATTTAACTAATTTCAGTTGTTGTCCAACTTATATTTCCTCTTTTGCCCTTACAAATAAATTGTTTGAAAACATTTCAACAAATAAAATTATTATTTACTATTAAACAATTTAACAGTTTTTTTTTGTGTCTAGAACTCCCGTTACAATTTAACGTGTTGTACCTACATGTTTTAATATGACTATATAACAAACGAAATTATGAAAATGTATTTTGCATTCAATTTAATCAATCAAGTACAACATACTAGAGTTATTTACAAACACTTTGTAACTATCTTTTAGTTGCATAAATTACGTAACAAGACTATATCACTTTTTTTTACAGTTAATAAAAAAGTACAAACCATTTACATTAGAAATTAAACACTTGAAATTAGATGGAGTAAATCTACAAGAGTAAAACTTACACGAATGTAGTTATTCTAGTCTAAAACATCTCATAAATTGCTTATAAACTCAATAGTTGTGAGTCTCCCCTATATTCAATAACATTTTCAGCTAGCTTATCTCTTTATTAATATCTTTCATATTAGAGAGCCCATTGATATTTAAACTTACTAAACAAGTGCACATGTAAGAACATAACCTTATATAAAGTAGTACTCTTGAAAACTGACCCAGTAATGGGATTGGGCCTTTCTAAATTCTAACCATTCAAAACCAATTACCCGATTAACAGTGACCCGACCCAGGTTAGCCTGCCAAACCCGTTACGTATTATAAAAAGCCAGAAACCCTAATCACACCTTGTTGGGAAGTGTCGAGCTCCGATTCTCATTCAGTTGCAGCAATGGTGAAACACCTCACTGTTTTCAGCTCCAATTTCTGTTTTTTATGGTTTTCTTGGAAACCAAACAGTTCTTACAATTGTTGAATCCGTGTCTCTTGGTTTTATTTTCTGGGTTACTTTCCTCAGGCGGATGTTGAAGGAGATGTGGCTGCACCGAAGAAGAGGACGTTCAAGAAGTTCAGCTTCAGAGGCGTCGATCTCGATGCGCTCTTGGACATGTCCACCGATGAGCTTGTCAAGCTCTTCAGTGCACGCGCCCGCAGAAGGTGACTCACTCACTCACTCCGTTTCTGAGTAAAATAGAAGGTTCAAGTGAAATTCTTCGCGCTTTCGTGTTTCTGATTCTGATTCGTATTTCCGATCTTCAGGTTTCAACGCGGTTTGACGCGCAAGCCTATGGCGCTAATCAAGAAGCTTCGTAAGGCGGTGAGCCTTTTTTTTTTTTTTGTCATTTTCCCCTTAATATGAAAAGATTGTTTTGGATTTGATTTTGACTAACATAGCTGCTGCCAGAGCTCATTGATTTAGTTTGTCTGCTAATGTGGTTTATGTTTCGTTTTTATTGGTGGATTTGTTTTTTCGTTTTCATGAGGCTCTCTATGGAACCAATACGTTTCATGTGTTGTACATGTTTGAGGGGAAGGAGATGCATTAGGTAGAACTTGCTTGTTAGGGACGAATGGGATAAGTGAATACAAATGTTCTTTCTGTATAGGCAAAGTCATCTCAAAATACAAGTAAGTGTGAAGTGAGCTTGAGCACTGCCAACATCCCACCTAGATGCTTTGTATTTGTTTCGAGTGTTGTTACCATATTACATGGAAAGATGGGACGGATATAGTCTATTTTGTACTCTCTTTTTTTAGTCTTTAAAACCTTTGCTCTTGTAGGCATTGATTAAGGTTTTTAGTAAGGAAAAAGTGTATGCGTTTTTCTTAGAATGGTAGGATAAAGAGAGGGAAGTGCATATGTTTTTCCTTTATTGGAAACCTCAACCAGTGTCATTGGTTAGAAAAACCCAACTTTTTAGTAGGTTGAGAGAAGAGAAAATAGGCTGAGAAAGTCAGTTTGCTCCAACTTTGTTAATTGGTTGTTTTCATAGAAAAAGAAGTTTTGAAGTTAGTATGTGATATTCTGATGTCTCAACATTTTATTAATAATACATATCTTGATAAACAATCTTCTTATTTTTTTTTGGCATTATGTATAGGAAAAAATCCCAGAAGCACACCAACAGAATGTATAAATTTACTTGAGGTCCTTTACATTCTTGCTATCCAGTTCTCAAACTAAGAATGTGATAATCCTTTACATTTTAAATGAACAAAGTAATATTCGTTACATTTTTTTTGGCACTATGTATATAAAAAAGCCCTGTAGTTGGTATGCGATAGTTATTTACACTCTTGCTATATAGTTCTCAAATAAGTTATGGCATGTTGATGTTTTAACCCAGAAGCATATTTTAACAGAGTTTTAGTGCTTGTGACATAGCTTTATTTGAGAATTGGACTGGATGCTCTAGTGTTATATGGCATGAGGAATGACTGGTCAGCTAGAAAATTTTTGTTGTTTCAATGCAGATGTTGTGTGGAAAAAAAAAAAAACTGGATCCTTGAGTAATGTTGTTCCATGGGTATTAATTCTTTGATGGAAACTCTTGCGTTTGTGACAATTGACAAGCAGTCAAGCATAATCTTAAGTGATTCTTAGCTTGTTCTTATATATTATTAGTAAACCATTAAAATTTATTTCATGTTACTTGCTTCCAATTTGGATCACTCATTAAAAAGCGGCTAATAATCTCAGTAGATTGACCTTCAATTGTAACACTCCTTATTTCCTGTTGATTTTGAATAAAAATTATTCTAGTTTCATGAATCAATGATCATTATGGAAGTTACAATTTTAATTGTGACCTATGATTTGAGACAGAAACGGGAGGCTCCAGCTGGTGAAAAGCCAGAGCCAGTGAAGACTCACCTTCGGAACATGATCATTGTGCCTGAGATGATCGGTAGCATTATTGGTGTTTACAATGGAAAGACCTTCAATCAAGTTGAAATCAAACCAGAAATGATTGGTCACTATCTAGCTGAGTTCTCAATCTCTTACAAGCCTGTGAAGCACGGAAGGCCCGGTATCGGTGCTACTCACTCCTCTAGGTTCATTCCTCTCAAGTGAAGACAATGCATTCCTTTTTTTTCGTTTCATGGCACAACTTTCTTTCACTTTAGCCTTTACGTGGATTATTTATCAAATTTCTAGTTGATCTTGCTTGGCTTTTTCGAATTCAGTGAATGTTAGTATTGATTTGAAATCTATCATAATGAATTTTGTCTCTTGAATTTGATTATGGTATAATAAAAAATTGTTGGATACTTGCCATAAAAAATGCATGTACCAAATGCTATGGACCATGATGAGCCAGCTCTTTGCTGCTTATATATCCTAACTAAATTCTGTAGAGCTGTACAATTGTGTATTCTTTTGGGAGGGATAAACGAATGTAGGCCGCGAGAAAGGATGCTAACTAGTAATCGCAAGCCTTGTGAGTTGAGATTAAGAAATCAGCCCTTGAAGATATTCCACTAGAGTTTACAGAGGCCAATTTATCTGGCGTACCCGATGATATTATTGCTTCATAATGCTTAGGGTTAGCAGTTAAACGTTATTGATATCTTCTGACGATGAATCGATGATCTGCAAACTATCTAGAACACGAGAACAAGGTCTGGGGAAGAATCGAGAGGAAGAATATGATGGACGAAGCTTTCTGAGAGAAGATAACGATCTGAGACCTGTGACCCAAATTTTATTAAAAATGAAGTTGTTGACCTTCAATATACAAGAGCTCGCCCTATTTTCAGTTCATTCTACAACAAACTAACTTATCTTTAAACTGTTCGTTACTTGGAACTTGCGAGCCTAGTATCTAATGTGATTAGGCCACTTCTCTTGTTATTTGTATTTATCCGAAGAAGTTACTTGAAATCAATTCTTACACACGCTATATTTTATGAAGAAACCCCGCTATCAATTAGAGTTACCAATATGCCTATGGATCAGCCGACGCAGATAAGCACAAGTAAAAAATCAATTATGCCTAGCAGGCCGGCGCCGGCCTTTTTTATATTGTTTATTAATATATATTATTAGTACTAGAAGTGCATATCAAGTGTTGAACATATAAATGACAAGGTAAAAGAAAGAGAATAAATAATGGAATTAGGAAGAAATGAACATTGGAAGTATGAGTGGTTAAATTTTTAAGGTAGTGTGAGTTTATTTTTATTTGGCAATTTTTTAAAAGCAGTTACAAATTAAAAAGAAACAATAAAAATTGGAGGGTATAACATGACGTGTTTAAATCTCATCTCATTATTTTTTGACTATTAGTTATATACGAGTTTAAGCTAAGTTGATCTTCTAGGTCAAAAAGACTTTGTGACTAGTCTAACTCATTTTACTAGCTAAGTTTTATAATTGGCCTAAGCATAAGTCAATTTTTAAATGGGTGCTAGGCCACAAATCCTATTAAGCTGTCTAACATGTTTCCACCCCTAATTAAAGACGGGGCCTTTTCTCATTATATAGCATCGGCTACATAGATCAAATAAAGACATGATACATCTTATAAATTTGTCTATTTCTCCACCTAAGTATTATTATAATTTTAATATTTATATTTTTTTTAATTTTAATTTTACCTCAAATTGTATTCTTAAATTTTAAATTTTTTATTTCAAAAAAATAACTTTTTTTATAGGTAAATTCTTTATTTAGATTAGAAGATATTTATGTCTAAAATCATTTAAGATGAAACAATATTTTAAAGTATAGAAATATAAAATAATATTTAAAGAGAAATTCTTGTATATTTTTTAACTACATTTAATGCATGTTTTAGTAACATTATTAACCACTAATTTTAATTTACAGTACTTGAAAAATATTACTTGAAAAATATTTAAAAACTAAGTCACGAGTGGTTAGTAATATTCTTGGAACACATTAAATGTGCTCGAGGAACATATAAAAAAATTTATATTTAAAAAAGTATAAATAAAAGGGGCGTTTATGCACATGCAATAAATTTATTTTTTTTTAAAAAAATCCTAAACCCAAATCGAGTGACAAAAGGAAAATTAAAATAAAATAAGCAGTTCAAAGTTTGACCTATGGCCTGTGGGTGAACCACGCCGGTCTTCCTACAAGGGTAGGATATGTAACATCATATAGGAGGATACCTTGCATTTTGCAATCAGCCCTTGATGTTTAAACAACTATTGTGCTTAATATACTTTTATATTAATTTTGATGAAAAATGAGATTAATTATCCCCACCGTGTACTCCTAGATATAAAAATGTATTATTTTAAGCGTGACAAAATACAACTCCCTGTATACCTCACGTTTTGCAGGTTTTTTCCTTTACTTCTTCTGTTGTGCTTTTCACGTGCTCGTCTCATCAGCGTCACTCCAATTCCCATGCCGCCGTTTCATTTATAATTATATCTCCTCATAGCGTGCCAAATTGTGCGCTACCTAATGTGTTTTTCTTCATTTCTGATGTGACCTATGCTTTCATTTCTCATATTTCTTCGTCTACATACGAGCCTTTTAATTTTTTTTTACATTTATTAAAAATTCATTGATATTATATAAATATACAAACAAATATATATTAACCTGATAAATTTATCATTTTTCTTTTTAAATTTTTTTATTAAATTATCTCTCTATTAAAAAGGGGTTAGAGCATGCAAATAAATAATTAATATTATAATAAAACTCTAAATGACCAATATTAGTGGACCAATTTTTTTTTTAGTCTCTTATTTATATGAAAAAAAAATACTTATAAAACACATTTAATGTATGTTTTATATTAATATCAATCACTAATTTTTTATTTTTATATATATTTTTAAGAACAAATTATATTTACTAGCACTAATATTTATAGACCATATATTAAATATATTAAGTATATTTTATCAACATCCAAGTGTATTTTGTCTTGAAATACTCATTTTTGGTCATTTTAAGTGGTTATCATGACACCACTTGATTTTAACTAATTTTGTTGTTAGGGGACGAACTAGATTTTATAGCCATGTGGTGCAGCGATCATGCGCTTTTGTTTTTGTTTTTGTTTTTTGTTTTTTTTTTTAAAAGCGTGATTTTGTGTTTTGTAATTTTTATTAAGATAATAAGGAAAAATTCTTAGTAATTTAGACTCAACAATGCTCGACAAGTATTGGAAAAAGCCTCCTTAAAAATCTCCTAAAAAAAATTTAGTAGAACAAACTTACTCGCATTAGATATAGTGTGTTCCTGTAAGTCCAATAAGATAAGTTCCGACCCGAAAAGGTTTCAAATAATATAGGATTTATTTGTACCTATATTATTGTACAATATATCGTATGGTTTTATATAAAGTATGAGGGATGCTTTTTTTTTTTTTTGCCCTCGATATTTTAAGGGTGTCAATACCTTAATTAGTGACTAATATTAAGCTGCATAAAAAAATGAGTTACTCATTATTAAACATGAGTTACTCATAATTTTAATGCAAAAAAGTTCAAAAAAAAATAAGTTAATACAATATATTATATTACTTAGGTGACTGATAAAGTCAAATGGTATTGCATTCCTATTCTATCAGATTTAATACAAAATACCAAATGAGCTGTTGTAAAATTTGTTTAGAATTTTTTATATTTTATTTTTTATATTTTGAAAGCCTTTAACGTATTCAAAGCTATTAACAATATTTAAAAATGGATGAATTCATAATAAAAGTTTTAAAATATATAAATTTTTTGAAACTTTTATCATAAATTCATCAATTTATAAATATTGTTAATATAAGATTTTTATATCAATTATATATTGTTATTTCGATTAAGGGTATGTAATATTTATAATAGTTATGCTAAATTTTACATACATAACATGTCAAAATTAAAATATTTTGTTGTTCTTTAACAAGTTTCTGAATTCCAAGCATACGTTTTTTTCTTAAAAGAAAAAAATAAAACAATTACAAAAACTAGCATTGACAATGGGTTGTATACATTGTACGTGCAAGCCTCTGCCTAATTTGGACCATTTTCTCAATTCCCTTGTTCAAAGGTAAACGAGAAGCATTAAATTCTTTTGTATTGTACAATTTTGTTTACTTCAATTCAATCGATTACGTACTACTACGGCAACAAAACTTGAGTTCAGCTCAATAAAATATAGACTTGGCTTGGCCTTGACTCAATAATCAACAAGCTAGATTTTTAGGATTAAGCTTAATGCAGTAAAGCATACGAGCAGCTCAAACTCGATGAACTAACTCGATTATGAACATAAATTAAGCTTTTAGCAGCTGAACTCGATGAACTAACTCGATTATGAACATAAATTAAGCTTTTTTTAGATTTTTAAATTTTCTTTAAAAACGTATAAATAATAATATTAGTATTATAATATAAGTGTACTTATGAATATATATATATATATATATATGTATATATATAATTAAATTAGTTTATATACTGCTAAAAATAATAAACATACAGAGAGACCTAGCTCACATGCTAATGATTTGAAAATAATAAAGTTAAATTTGACTTATTTAATAAATGAGTTTAATTTTTGGTTCAAACTAATTCAATTTATCGAATTATTAATGAACTAAGTCAAAAATAATTCACGAGTTAATGGATGAAAGAGTTAAGAGAAAGAGATAATTTTTATGCACAAGCAAACTCTTTTACATTGTCTTGTTTCAATCACATATTATCGCGTAAACTAAAATGATTAATTAAGTTTTTCACCCAATATTAAAAGCTAGCTTTCTATAAAATGTATAGCTCATGATTAAATGGAAGATTATATAGAAAGTAAGTTATATGAAAAGTTTAATTTGCACACATTTTACTTATTTGACGCACACAGTTTTTAACAATTTATATTTTAGTTTGACACGAAATTAATCTTTTATGATTGTACTTTGTAGTTGATTTCCCTATTTGTTTGGGTTTCTTTATGACTTTTCTGCTCACCCCGGAAACTTTTTTGTTCTTATCCATTGAAAGATAAAAGGACAAGAATGCTTAATGTATTCTTTCCCTATTTATATAGTCTAAAATAAGGTCGTAAAAATGAGCTCGGTCAGCGAATACAGTTAAATAAATGAATTTTATATGTAAAAAATAAGTTTGTAAAAATTTGAAAAAAAATGGCTCGGTCCGTTTATGCCTGCAGGCTAAACGGGCCAATCAGCGGGTTCACGGGCTAGCCCATGAATTTTTTTTTAATATAAAATATACATAAATTTTAAAAGTTTCATTTTTGTCTAAGTTTTATTTTTGAGTTTAAGAGTTTAGAGTTTAATTATTTGGACTATAATTGAGCATGTTTAACTATTTGTTATGCTTAACTACTTAACTACATTTATATTGCTATACAGCTGAAGTGCTATGACATAGATTTTGATAAATTTTGTATTCTATTCCTTCAATGAGTGCCTATGCCCTACAAGTTGATATATACTTTCAAACCTTGTTTATTATTGATTAATCTACGAGAAAGAGTTCTAATTGTTTTTTTGATCATTAATATAACAATACTCACATTAATGTTATGTGTCGTCATTTAATTAATGAAAGTTGTATTAATTCATGAATCGATTTCAAATAGCATTTGATATCTTTCAAGCAAGATAGTTGAAAGAACAAAAAAGATAATATAATCTCGTAATCAACCATTTAAACTATTTCTTTCCGATTAATTAATAGATAGACGATAAAAAATAGCTAAAAATTGATTGCGTATACTTATTCACAACTTTGTATTTAAATCATAAAAAATAGAAATTTTTTTTAATTTTTTTAAAAAATAAACGGGCTAGTGGGCTGACCCGTTTAAGCCCGCAGACCGACCATAAATGAGCTGGATCCTAAAAGTAAGCATAATTTTGGCCCAGCCCGTTTAGTCCTGCGGGCCCACACAGGTCAGGCTAACCCGTTTGACACCCCTAGTCTAAAGTGAGACTTTAAAAGATAAATTAAATAATTTTATTATTAAATTAATAAAATAGAACTTCTTAACCAATATCTTAATAAGTATGAACATTTGTTAGTTTTTCTCTTAATTTTTTAATATTAGGAAAAATTAGTATTAATTTACCATAATTCTTTAACTAATGTAATTTTTTAAATTAGTTGAAAGACACCCTTATCTTTTATAACTATTTAACAAAAATTCAAACCATTACAGCGCCTTCTAAATTTTTGTGTCATTATTTTAAACAGTAGTTTAATTTTTATGCATTGACAGTGTAAAATATTTTTACATTGTCAATTAATAAAATCTTATTACATTAACATACATAATTGACGTTCTCTCTCACATCTTCAAAAGTCATTAGAATGAAAAGATCTAATTTAATAACAATATAAAAAAATTTACACTCTCAATAAATATAAATTAAACTCTTTAAACAATCACTATTGCAAAATAGGATAAATATTTTCCTAAGAGAAATATTACAGTAATAATAAAAATATACAATTTTTAGACCACCAAACTCACAAAGACATAAAATTTAGGGTTAATTCTGTTTTTAGTCCCTGTAAAATTTGAAAGCTTGGTTTTAGTCCTTGTATAAAAGTTTTAGTCCCTGCGAAAATTGAAAGTTTGGTTTTTAGTCCCTGGAGCTGGATGGGAGTTGATTGCGCTGACTTGGACGCTTATGGCGCTGAGGCGGTGCTGACACAGCGTGCCATGTGGGATGCCACGTGGCATAACCCCAAAAACTCATCCTTTGACCCGTACCCGGATTCCCACCCGACCCGACACTCGATTTTTATTTAAAATTAAAAAAAATACAAACAGCCCCCTTTACCCGTACCCCCACCCCATTCCAACCTCTCATCTCTCTCGATCCCCCACCCACCCCNCCGCTGTCGACCTCCTCTCCCCTAAACCCAATCAATTAAAAATCAGAATTATAAACCCTAACACTCAAAATTCCCCCAAATTCAAGAACGCTGCATTCAAACCCAAATTGAAGAACCCAATCAAAATCAAATAACTCAAGGTGGGATTATTACTGTGAGAACGGTGGAGAGAGGTGGCGGTGGAGAAATATTACCTTTCTAGGGAGAGGTCACAGTGGAGAGAGGTCACTATGTCAATCTGGAGACGCAGAGGTGGGTGGCACGGCTGAGGCTGCTACTGTATGGGGGTGGACAGAAGAGAGAAGAGAGAAGCATGGCGGCGAGGGCGCGGGAGAGAAGAGAGAAGCACTCTGTCAAACCGAAGGCACTCCACCAGTTTTCGACGAGATGAAAGGCGACATATAGGGCGCAGCGACGAGGGTGGGTGGGCTACGGGAGGACGACGGCGGCGGAGAGGAGCCGCAGGGAAAGACATTGATGGGGTAGGGCTCGAGAGAGAGAGATGAGAGGACGTCAATGGCGGCGGAGAGAAGCAGCGGGGGAGAGACGACGGCAACGAAGGGGGTGGGGTGGGTGGGGGCTTGAAGGAGAGATGAGAGGTTGGGATGGGGTGGGGGTAAGGGTAAAGGGGGGTTGTTTGTATTTTCTTAAAAAAATTTAAATAAAAATCAGGTCGGGTCGGATGAGAATCCGAGTATGGGTCAAAGGATGAGTTTTTGGGGTTATGCCACGTGACATCCCACATGGCACGCCGCGTCAGCGCCATAAGCGTCCACGTCAGCGCAGTCAACTCCCATCCAGCTCCAGGGACTAAAACCAAACTTTCAATTTTCGCAGGGACTAAAACTTTTATACAGGGACTAAAACCAAACTTTCAAATTTTACAGGGACTAAAAACATAATTAACCCTAAAATTTATAATGAGTCTCACTATAATATATTACACATTTATAAGTGTAATTCTCTCAATTTATCCGTTTTAATTGTCCTAACATTTCTCTTTTCATAAAGCTTAAGAACCAGCTAGCTACCAAAAGTTTCTCGAGAAAATGCAGCATTTTCTTTCCCGTGTATAATTGGTTTCAGGCATTTAGCAGTTTAGTTAACCTTATTTATGTTTTACAGTGTTCGTTACTTCCTCTTTGGCTACTTCAATAAGTACAACATTTATTATTTATTTTTAAATTTTATCTTTTGCACAGTTCTAAATACACCATTAACTAGAAAAATACGAGATCAATAAGACAAATTAATTAGATATTTGAAATTAGATAAATGTATTTTAATAAATATATTTCAAAATTAAATTTTAAATTAAAATTTATGTAAAAAAATTAAAGTAATACATAATATGCACCAAAACAAATAATTGAAACAAGTATTTTAAAGGCTTAAAAAAAAAAAAACTTATTCTAGTCCACGTCGTCGGTTCCTTCAATTTTTTTTGGCTACGTCCGTACAGTCCTCATTATAGTGAAATCACCCCCATCTTCTTCACAAATAGGGATGGTACGTACCTAGCTTAGAGTATCGTCCATAGAGGGCGTGGGCGGGGTGGGACTCGACAATTTTGAGTTTTGACGCAATTGTGGTAGGGGCATATACAACGTAAGCATAGCAGATTATGAAGATTTTTAAAGGATGAAATAATTGCTATGCAATTTCTCATCACTAATTCCGGCTTTACAAGATGTCACAGAGATGAGATATCGCCCTTTAAGCAAATCTTGGATGATGATCTTGTAACATTAAAATTCATTAGATTGAGAGTGATAACTAAAGTGTTACTCTGATGCCCAGGTTAATATATGTATAATTGTAAAGATAAATACTTAAAGTTGTTGATGTTCTATATATAATTGGGTGAAGAGCTAATCCTGAGGTATGAAAAAAAAAATTACCATTGATTTATTTATTTTTTAAATATTAATTATAAATTAAAACCAATAATTCATAAAAATTTTAAACCATGCACTAAAACGTGATTTAAATTTTAAACTACCCAAGTATTTCTCTTTCAAATAAATTTTTAACTTTGTCTTTCTTATTTTTTATTTTGGTCAACTTAGTCCCTCTTAAATTTTTTGGGTCAATCTCACTCCTCTCAATTCAAAAAATTGGCCTCATTAATTAGTCCTTCCGTCTACTTGACTAACAGTGACTGATATGATGGTTAACGGAGCAACGTGACACGTTAACATTCACGTCACCTCCTGTCCTTTCATATGTGAGACACATGAACCACCAACTTAGTCTCTTTCGATTTCGGTCAACTTAATTCCTTCCAAATTTTTTCGGTCAATTTTATCCTCCTCAATTCAAAAAATCGATTACGTACTAACACCTTAACTACTAGGCTACCAATGTTATCGTTATATGATGTTACATGTATTATATATATATATATATATATATATATATATATATATTTTATATATGAATGGTGTTACTAATAAATGACTAAAAAAAACTCAACATTTGCCATTGAAATTTAACACACGTTAGGCTAAGCAAGCAAGTGTCTTTCAACTAAGCTGCCAATTTTATTGTGTTATAATATTGCAACTATTATATACTAAATTGTATTACTAATAAATCACTTAAAAAATTAATCTTTTATAAAAAAAAA
>QANU01047209.1:553829-577949 GCA_003254905.1 Nissolia schottii | reverse complement strand
ATATATATATATATATATATATATATATATATATATATAATATACGCAACATTATATAATAATTACATTAGTAGCTTAGTGGTTAAGGTGCTAATCTCGCACATGAAATGATGTCTTCGTGGAAGGGGGTAACGTGACAGTTAACGTGCCACGTTGTTTTATTAACCTTCAAGTCAGCAGTCACCATTAGTCAAGCGGATAAAAGAATTAGTATGACCGATTTTTTGAATTGAGAGAGACAAAATTTACAAAATTATTTTAGAGGGACTAACTTAAATGAAATTGAAATTGAGAGTGACTAAATTGGATGCCTACGTGCAACGAGGTGACCTGACAATTAACGTGTCACGTTCTATTAATTGTCATGTCAATAAGCAAGGTGAGTTAAGCGGCCAGAAAATTAATGAAACCAATTTTTAAATTAAAAAGAATAAAACTGATAAAAAAAATTTGAAAAAAAATTAGGTTGATCGAAATAAAAAATGAGAAAAACTAAATTAAAAGCTTATCATTTTTTTCCTTGAGAGGTGTGTGGAAAGCTTAAAGACGTGTTTTGTTTTTGGTGAGACCGCAATAAAAGAATGCAGCGGCGACGCTTCTACATCAGACGTGGCTGCCTCATCATTTCATCAAGCAATTCATAAATCATACTGATCCCTGCATTTCACTGCTCCTACCATATCAAATCAAATCATATCCAAACACTTCTTTTTCTTCTTCAACAAGTGAAAGGCAGTAGTAAATGATTCTCACCCCTATTGTTGTAAATGGAAAATTCATCATCATTCAGTTGTGTATCATGTGATGCATGCCCCTATTCCCTTTTCCTTCTTCACCATCAGTTGGCTTCATTTCAACCGGACCATGTTTCCGTTACCATAATTGTAAAAAATAATTAAAGTTTGTCTCAGAGATGATTGGACCTTCGATTTTAAATCATATTTGTAATTCCGTGGACCAAACCTTTAATTTTAAGGATAAGGATTGAAATGAAAAACTCTTTTTTTTTCATCCCAATACACAAATAAAACTTCAAAAATTAGTAAAAAAAAATTGCTAGTTCAACTTGAAAAGAAAAATCATTTTTATACGCCTAATGACATATTAAAAAAACATATAGAATAAAGTTCTAAACATTTTCTTTGTCCATGATTTTTTAAATTAAATTTTTAGTATTTTTTTATTATAAGTTACACAAATATATATATATATATATATATATATATATATATATAATCAAAACACTCAATTTCCTTTATTCGACCTATTCTAATTTAAGTTAAAGTTTACTATTCTCTTAATATTATTTTTTTTATAATTCTTTTTTTGGTATTATAATTTTTATAAAGGTATCAATATTTTTTTATATCTTAACAATCATAATTTATTTTTAAATTTAAAATAATAAATAATTAGAGTTAATAAAACACATGACTAATTCTCAATTACAAATAATCATACAATATTGATAATCTTAAATTTGATGAGATATTGAAATAAGATTTTTTTAATTACAAAGTATTAGTATCAAAATCATTTGAATCGGTCAAATAGTGGACAAAGTATTTTACAAACAACGTAATAATATGTTTTTTTTTTATAATGATAATCAAACAAACCAATATGTCCCTGCGAAAAACCTATAATTTAGGGTGACAGCAGAAAATGTTCATCTGCGCAGACATAACTTTCCCTTCCGCCCATTACACGCATACTTTAATTGCATTCAAATCTAACTTAAATTATTCAAACTTTGTTGGTTAATGCTAGCCATAGGAGTTTTTATATATAAGAATAAGATGAGTAAATTTTGATCATTAATTATATTTTATAAATCATCAAACTTAGAATACAAAAATTATATAATTTTTTAAATTTTTATATAATATTTTTATACTTTTAATCTTATAAATTTTTTTTTCACTAAATCATAAACCAAACACTCATGTAAAGTAAGTAATATTGTTAAAAATTTGTACATATTTATTAATCGTGTAACAGGGACGTGTGCCACGTAATGTGTCATCTAAGACTTTAAAAACACGTGTCCAAAGTTACCCAAACTGTTATCTTAATGCAACTCTTGTCTTTAAAGTTGTGTTTAATATTAAAAATGGTACAAAAATAATAACAATAATTTTTGTCTTAGTCCAAAAAATACCATTTTATATTTTTTTTAAGTTATTTGTTTGGTATTTAAGGCTTAACCTTGATTAATTCGGGTCGACCCAAGTCGCGCACCTGGCTATGACGGGAGGGGATAACTACGTACACAAGATCTCGAACTCGGGACCTTACTTAAGCGATAGCAAGCCGCTTACTACTTGGACCAACTCCGTTGATAATACCATTTTTTATAATAATGCATGTGTTCCTATTTTGTGACTCTCACCCAATACTAGAACTAGATTGTAGAAAGTGAATGCATGGCAGAACAAGAAGACGAACCTGTCGGCGTTGACCCACCCTGTCACCCCTATTTATATCCACAAAACCCCCCTCTCTCACCTTTGTCATCATTCAGCAACACCACCCCACACCTCTTCATTCACACGCTATGCCTGCTGATCACACCAAGGAGCCGCATTTCCGGGGCGTCCGGAAGCGTCCCTGGGGCCGCTACGCCGCCGAGATCCGCGACCCATGGAAGAAGACCCGCAAGTGGCTCGGCACCTTCGACACCGCCGAGGAGGCCGCCAGGGCCTACGACCACGCCGCCCGCTCCCTCCGCGGCCCCAAGGCCAAGACCAACTTTGCCTACGTCCTCGCTCCCTCCATCCCCCTACCCCTACCTCCGCCGCCGCCCCCCTTTCCGGTGAGGTCGGAGGACAAGGGATACAAGTTGGAGAATGTGGAGGTGGTGGTGAGCAAGGAGCGCAACCACAAGAAACCGTTTTTGCTCGACCTTAACCAGCCCGCCCCCTTCTTCTGAGGCTCGACGAGGGCTTAGACCTTTTTATTCATTTTTATTTGACTCTGCCCTTGTTGCAGTTGTACAGTTTTAGTGGTAGCTAGTAGTTGCCAGGTTTGTAGCACTTTGGGGAGCACATGTCCACCCACGCCTACCTACCTTCAATCAACTCTATTTGTAGTTGGTTGCTTCCTCTCACTCATCTCTACCCATTCCTGCATTCCACTTGCCTTTCAACCTCTACCCTATTTTGTACTCTACTATGTTTATCTTAAAATTTCAATATATCTATGCTATCTATTTTTAAGGTTTTAGCTGTATAAATATTTTATATTATTTAATTTTAATAAATTTTATAATTAAATTGATCAATTTTGGTTATTATTTTATAATTTAGTATGATATATTGATATATTGTATTTTTAATTAGATAAATTAATATTTTTTAAAATAATATCTATAGAAAAATGCATCGTAAGTTTAAATGATTTAATTAATGAAAATTTTATTATAATTATATAAAATATAAAATAATAATAAATTTAATTATAAAAATTATTATAAACAAATAAATTAAGTAACCTAAAATGTGTGTTTGACAAATGTGAAAGGCCGCCGTATTATACTGCCGTGGCCGTGCCTTTCCCTTGTTGACTTATAACTGCTTGTGGAACACCATCTCTCGGTGGGCTAAACTGACCAACTCATCATTCTATTCTATCTATCTACTCCTACATACACTATACTTAGGACTTGAGAGCCTTCACATGACTTGTTACGGTTAGTGACCATAATTATTTCATTACCACCTTAATTGAATGTATAAATATTCATTAAAACGTAACGTCGACAATGATTTGTCCCTGGGTTTCCTTTATATAGATATTTATCAACATTGACATATGAAAAAAAAGATGTTAAACTGTTTGAAAAACTATGCATCAATATGTTGAATTTAAATGAGTTTTCCTATATAGTAAAGAATAAATTAATAAACTAACCAACTAGTTTTTCTGGTGCATTAGATGGGATCAGTTCGATTTGAATAAAAGTAAGTAGGGTAAACGTTCATGAATTAAATTTATAAATCAAGTTTTACTCCGTTCCTCTAACAGTTCTTTATAAATAAATTTAAATTACTCTGCATTAATAGTTCTTTTAATATTTTAATATAAAATTAATTATTATATGTTAATTTTTTCTTTGATTGAGAGAAACTTAATTAATAGAAAGAAAAATATTTAACTGATAATTTAATAAATTAAATTTATGTTTATAAAATTAAAATTAAAATTATTTAATATATTCTTTTTAAATTTTTGTACGTTAATCTAAAAAGATTGCTACTACAAAGTGGATGGAATATAAAAACTTGGGTGGTGAAATTTTAATTATACTATTTGTACATCTAAAAAATTGACATTTGTGTATACTCATATAGAAAAACAAACATAAAATACAGAAATACACTGCTAAAAATAAGGGAATTACCGTCAGAACTTTACTGTTGGATTTGTTTTCCGATGTCAATACCGTAAAAAAACACGAAAAACACTGACGGAAAAGGTTTGGAAGGCGAACCGAGTAAATTTTGTTCACGATTATCGTCAAAAACATACCTCGACAGAAAAATCGACAATAATAGTTGGCGCCAAGTGGCGCGGCATTAAGCGAAAGCCTTGTCCGACGGTAATTGATTCGAAATCTAAGGGGCACACGTGAACACAACGCACGTGACGTTCATTTTGTTATCATTAGATATATCTGATGGTAATAGGGTTTGAATATGAAGAGACACACTTTTCTACCCGTTTAAATGTTGAACCAATTATCGTCAGACAAAACTGACAGTAACAGTCTCGAACTTTTTCCCATGTACGTATATTCCCGTACACATGTATGTTTTCCCTTGAACACATTTTTCGGTGTTGTTCATTTACCGTCGGTATTGTCCAACGGTAATGGTTTCATATATATAGCTCCTCCAGCTCTCCCTCCATTCCATTCTCTCCTCCGCGCCTCTCCATTATACACCCTCTTCCTCCCCATCCTCTCAGCCATCCTCCTCCGATTGTTTCACTAGCGCCACTGCTGGCACTGTAACTGCCATCAGAGGTAGCTACCGCCGCCATTGGTAACTATATTAATATGTGTTGTTAATTATCATTGTTTATTATCATCATTTTACTCCGCATTTACTCCTCTTTATATACTACTATTAGTTACCAACTTCTTTTTTTATCTGTCACTCACTGTCTTAGTTTAATATTTGTCATTGTTATGCATGTTTTGTTTGTCCTCTTCAGTACCATAAACTCAAATAGGTACGGATTGGTCACCATAATTTTCATTAATATAACATGACTATCTTGATTGCCCTACAAATGCACTGGTCACCAGAATTTCCATTTACAGGTTAGTCAAGATAGCCATCTTGTATAAATGGAAATTATGGCGACCAATCCGTACCCATTTGAGTTTATGGTACTCAAGAAGACAACAAAACATAACAATAACAAAATATTTAAATTAAGATAATGAATGACAGATACGAAAAAAAATTGGGAACTAGTAGTGGTATAAGATGAGGAGGTAATGCATAATAAAGGTTGTTACCGTCATATATTTTGGACGATATCAACCCTAAACCCTAATTGTTAAATGGTGCTGAGCATTACTATCAAAACAAACTGACGGTAACAACCCTAACCTTACTCGTGCGAGATGTTTTTTGTCTCGCGCGAGACTAACAAAACAGAGAGCAAAGTTGAGATTCTATTCGGCATCTCGCGCGAGAGCTAATATGATTCACGCAAGATGCTTTATCGTCGGAAATAGGCGATAGTAACGAAAGTGAAAAATTGCCAAAATTTTCACGCCACTTTTTTCGTACCGTCAAAATGTTTGACACAAAGCCGATGGTAATCATTTAAATTAAACGATGCGTTTTAGTAAAGCGATTATAGTCGGTCTATTTCTCGTTATCGTCAATAATTTCTGACGGTAATATTTTGAAAATGTACTTAGTTTAATTTCACTCTTCCAGCCCCACCATTTCACTCATTTCTTCTTTCTCTTCTCTTCTCTCCTTTCTTTTCCTCTCCTTTCTAACAATGGGAGCAGTAAAATGCAAAACAAGTTGTTTCCTATTCTCTCTTTTCTTTTCCTTTCATTTCCTCTCCTCTCGAACAATTAGAGCAACAAGATGCAAAACTTGCCTCTAAGTTTGCATTTCACGATTTCACTTATTTTTAACTGTGCATGTCTTGTTCTTTCTAACCACCAATTACTTTCTCAGTGGCCACAAGGGTTGCTACTGTATGGTCCACCAGGCACTGGAAAGGTAAAATCTTTGAATGAACCTTTTTGTCAGTTATACAAGGAATGTTTATTTTTTCCCTTCCATTAGTTATCAACATGGAGAGTTTATTTTCGATATGAATTTGATTAGGTGGAGATACATTTCTCCACGTTCTTTTTTTTTATTTTTTATTTATATTTATTTTATACTACATATTCTCTACTATGTTTATAGAGAAATAGAACATTCTGTATGTTTAGAATGACACGGTATCTGGTTTTGTATATGGATAGTTTCATCTCTATGTCCACCTCAAGGATACATATACCTTCTAATATATTGATTCAAATGGTTGTTAGTTCCTACTGTTTTTCCTTAATCTACGTGGAAATCGAATTGGTATTAGCTTCTTTTGTTTTTATTTTTTTTAACTGTGACTTGTGTGTCTTAGTCATTTGATCCAATAGATTTCCCTTAGATTAAATAATTATATTATTAAATATACAATTTATTGCATTAAACAATGATTTAATATTTGGAATAATAATAAAAACAAAATAATAATTAAATATTTTTTTCAAAATTAATTATGTTTACCGTCGAAAAATTTTCATAGTAATATCTGACGGTAATATTCATAATTACCATCAACTTTAATCAACTGTAATTTGAACGCATGGTGTACATATGTCATCTAATTTTCGTCGGAATTAACCGACAGTATACGGAATAAAATATTAATATCATTTTTGTCAGTTTTGTTTGATGGTAAACTATTCAATCCGAACAATCCTTAGACCACCATTACTGTCGGTGGTCACCGACACTAATTACCAGCGGCTATATGTATCTGACGGTAATAAGTTACCATCGAGGCTATTACCGTCGGCACATCTGCTGACGGTAACTCCAACAGTGATGAGTGTATTTCTTGTAGTGACGAACATTGTCGTCAAGCATTTATGCATGCACGAACATGCATATGTTTAACATTTGCCCGTTTATGTATTTGATAATGATTGTTTCTATATTTTTTTGTGTACACGAACATGTGTATGTTTAATATTGCTCGTTTATGTATTTGATAATATTTATTTCTCTTTGTTGTACTGTTTGGTTATCTAGTCTATAATGTTTATTTATGTCGATGGTGTACACAATGTGTTAATTTTTATGGTAAATAACCTGATTGGTGAAATTTTAACCTCAATTTTTTACTGTGTCGTTGGTCGGCGTCGTGCATTCATCTATTTTTTTTTCTTTCTAGGGGGTTGTATTGATGATCAGAAATAGATTGAGAAGAAATGAATTGGTTGCCTTGATCATTGATGAAAAGCAGTACTTATTATACTTGAAACAAAGAGCATGAGCATGTGCTCTAACTACTATAACAGAATGATAATAGAAAATGATAACTAACTAACTTACTTGTATAAGTATTAACTAGCTACTCATTAAGCTCAGTTTGTAGATGCTAAATGAGATAAATACTCATTTATCCTAATACCCCTTCAAGTTGGGAGGTATATATTGAGAATGCCCAACTTGGGAAGTAGATGAGCAAAAGCAGGTGTTGGCAAAAGCCTTGGTTAATCAGTCTGCAAGCTGATCTTTGAAGACTACATGTATGAGTTTAATGACACCCTCATTCACTTTGTCACGGCTGAAGTGACAATCTATTTCAATGTGCTTGGACTGCTCATGGAAGGAAGGACTAGAAGCTATTTGTATGGCTGCCTGGCTATCACAAAACACCACAGTTGGTCCTGGATCAATCTCAAAATTCTGTAAAAGGGCTTTTAACCAAGTGATTTCACTAGTGACTGAAGCTAAAGCTCGATATTCTGCTTCAGCAAAAGAGCGTGAGACTGTGGTTTGCTTTTTCAATTTCCAACAAACCAAGGAATTGGCAAGGAAAACACAAAAACCTGTGGTTGATCTTCTAGTGTCTCTATGCCCTGCCCAATCAGCATTAAACATAGTCCTATAGATTGAAGGAAGATTTTGCAAAATATAGCACTCCTTGGCCTGAAGTTCCTTTCAGGTAACGAAGCAAATGGTGTATAGCCTGAAGATGTATATTGGTGGGAGCAACCATGTACTGAGACAACTTGTTAACTGTAAAACAAATGCCTGGCTTGCAGATGGTCAAGTATAGGAGTCGATTAATGAGCCTCCTATATTGAGAAATATCTTCAAAAACATAACCACTTGTAGCTGAAATGTTGAGTTTAGGCTCCATTGGTAAAGGTTCTGGTTTGCAATCTAACAAACCAACATCCTCAATTAAGTTATGTGTATTTGTGTTGAGAGACTAAAACACCAGCAGGGGAATGAGCTATTTCCAAGCCCAAGAAATACTTCAGCTCTCCCAGAATTTTGATTTTAAATAATTTTTCAAGTTGATATTGTACTTAAGAAATTCTTTCAATTGATGGACTAGAGATGATTATGTCATCAACATAGACCAATAGCACAACTAGTGAAGGTCTAGAACCCTGAGTGAAAAGTGAATAATCACTTTTAGACTGCTTAAAACCACTATTGATTAGAACAATTGAGAACTTGGTGAACCACCGCCACAGATCATAGATAGACTTCTTCAACTTGCATACTAAATTCTCCTGCTGTTTGTGGTAACCAAGAGGTTTCTCCACGTAGACCTCTTCAAAAAGGTCACCATTTAGGAAGAAATTGTTAATGTCAAGCTATAAAAACTTCCATCCCTTCCCAGCAGCAATGGACAACATAATTCTTACTGATGTCAAATTAGCTACAGGTGAAAATGTATCTAAGAAATTCACCCCTGCTTGTTGAGTGTAACCTTTAGCTACAAGTCTAGCTTTGTACCTGTCAATGGTTCTGATGGTTCCATCTGCTTTATGTTTAATCTTGAACACCCATCGACATCCAATCTTGTGTTTTCCTGGTGGTAAAGGAACTAAATCCCAAGTGCCATTGTCCTCCATAGCCTAAATTTCAGCTTGTGTTACCTCTCTCCATTTTGGATACTTCACAATTTGATGATAAAAAACTGGTTTTGGAATTGTGTCAATTTGGAAAACAAATTGTTGGTAATGAGGCTGCAAATCTGTCATAGGTGAAGTAGGAAGCTAGAGGGTAAGATGCAGTGAGATTGCACTAATAATTTGAGAGATAGGAAGGCACTGTGGTGACTCTGGTGGATCGCCTTGGAATTGGAGGAAGCCTCGAACCAAATTACCCTTTCCAATCACCTTTAGCTGTCTGAGGTCCTGTATGAAGCATGAGTTAGAATGAAACAACACAACATAGGAACTTGAATGCAAAAGTGCAGAAACAGAAATGAGATGAACTGAAAATGAAGGAATGAGAAGCACATTTTGCAATTCAAGAGAATTTGACAACGAAACAGTACCTACAACTTAAACTTTAACTCGATTATTGTTAGGTAGAGTAACATAAGAATTTGAAACAGAATATAAAATTCTTAGGACTGCGTGTGATATGGCTGGTAGCACCAGAATCCATCAGCCATAAATCAGGAATGGATTTTACTCTTGATAAATCAAAAGCATAATGTACCATAGCTAAGGTAGGAATAGCTTCAGAGCCTTCAAATTTTGGTTCAGCTACAGCTGTTATCTGAGAATATAACAGACTTAACAACTGTTGATATTGTTTAGCTAAAAATTTGACAGATGCTGAACCCTATTGAAGAGTGATCGAATCAAAGACTTGATCATTCTGAGAAGCTTGTTTGGGTCCTTTCTTATAATGTGGTGGATAACCAATAATCTTGTAACATTGATCTCAAGTATGACAAAAAAATCTGTGGCCTATCATTATTTTTCTTCACTCCTTTCTTTTTCTGATCTTGAGCAGTAATAGCAAAAGTAGCTCGTGAATCATCTACAGAACCAAGATGGTGCTATTTTTCTTCTTGTAACACTAAAGAAAGAACTTTATTTATCGGTGGAATGGGATCCATGAGAAGGATCTGTCCCCGTGTGGCAGCAAAAGACTCATTGAGTCCCATAAAAAAACAGAAAATGATAACTAACTAATTAGGATAAATTTTTGTAAGGGACGATTACCAGCACAGTCACAAGCAAGTATAGGGCGATAATCAATTAACTCAATCCAAATAGTTTTCAATTTGGTAAAATAGTTCGTAACTGAAAGCGGACCTTGTTGAGTAGTGATCAAGTCCTTTTTCAGCTCAAAAATCCTTGGTTCATTGCCTTGTGGTATTGATCTTGTAGATCTTGCCATATATCTGCAACAGGGGAATGAACAATGATGCTGGCTGAAATTTTCTTTGTAACAAAATTCAGTAACCAAGAACAGACTATGTTGTTGATATGATCCCATGATGCTAGAGTAAATGGATATGTTGTGATTGGACGAGGAAGTGATCCGTCAACAAAGGCCATTTTATTCTTAACCATCAATGCCATTTTCATTGATCGAAACCAGAAATGAAAATTTTCCCCATTAAGTGGTTGAGAAACCAACACCAATGCTGGTGAATCAAATGGGGGGGAATTGAGTAAGGATTTGTGAAATCTTCAAGAGATTGTGGCGACATACTTCAAAAATTCGAGATGTAGAATAAAACTCGAGAGAACTATCAAGGTAACGATCGAAGAAAGAAAATGATCGGAGCTCAAAATTCTGAGGAATCACCTTTCGAATCCAGAACTGCTTTTCTGAAATCTCAGATCAAGAATCACAGCAAATTCACGGTGAAACCACTTCCGTCCTTATGAAAACTCGAAGATGAGCTCAAGTCTGTGATCAAAGCTTGAGTATTTGAGTTTTCATGGAGGGAAGCACCAGAGAAATGAGCCGGAAGCTTAGAGAAAAAACATCTCAACAGATTGCGAAGAAATGAATTGGTTGCCTTGATCTTTGGATAAAAGCAATACTTATAGTACTTGAAACAAAGAGCATCAGCATTTGCTCTAACTATTATAACAGAATGATAACAGAAAATAATAACTTACTAACTAACTAACTTGTATAAGTATTAACTAGCTACTAATTAAGCTCAATTTGCAGATGTTAAATGAGATAAATACCCATTTATCCTAAATAGGTTGTCCTTGTTGACACATGCTTGGGCTATAGGATTTTTTGTTTTTTGTCTGACTCCAATAAAGTATACAACACACTAATGAAGATGTTAAGACAGAATATTTAAACCCAATGGGCCCAACCCAGTTACCCAATTTGTAATTTTAGACTATCAACAATTTTATTTTATTTTTTGAATTATATATGCCGAATTGCTATTTGGATGGACACCCCTTTATCTGAGAAACAGAGAGTCTCATCATGCACCAAAAGATTAAGAAAACCAAATCATAGGCAAGGAACAATCTCTAATTGTCTTTTTCTTAAAAAATTTATTTGTTTTTATGGCGTCGTGATGATGTAATGAAAGCCTTAAAGCTAGTGTTTACTGTTGGTGGTGGTGATTCGTTGGGCTTAGTGGGCATTCCTGTTTTCATTTAGAGTTGATCCATGAGAGCGCTCATAGCGCTTGTTGTATCAAAAGCTGAGTCTCTGATAATTGATACCTTATTTATCCAATCCCTCACAAATATGAACATGATGAATGCAGTAATAGATTGATTATAGAAGCGAGTAGTGGCACGCAAGTAATGCAAAAGACAGAACTTGTTCTCCAATAATACTGGGGAAAGTTGGTATTGGACCCATGAAAACTATGATCCAGCATGATTGCCCATATTGGTTCCATTGCACCTCACATGCTCTGCTGAAACCAAGATACACACATTCCCTTATAGGAAACAACAAATTGAAACCATAGGCTGTGTGTGGCTTTTAGATCATCTTGCTCAAAAATCCAACTTTAATTATTACATCTCTCAATCGAGGAGCTCTTCTAAATCTGGAAACTCTCTGGCTTGCTAGCCAGCCAATTTGATCCTTGAAAAGCACCCAACAAAATAATATTACGATTTTCAAAGGCAATGCATTCTTTTAGATAAACCCCCTACATGTTTATAACAAGGCTCAAGAAAGTCAAAATAGTTCTTTCGAATCGAATCGAATCGAAACTACTGATTCTACCTCTAACTAAACGACTCATTAACCAATAACCAACTAACCAAAAGCCCAAAAACGATGCTAAGAATATCCCTGCTTAACCAATAACCACTTAAAATATGTACAGCAGCATCTCAAACCAGCAAGCTGTCCATGAAATTTCATGCATTTGCAGATTGAGTTGATAATTTAGGGTGGTTATGCTCGCCTTCATAGGTAACAATAAGCATGGAAGGCTCTTCCAAGCACCTTTCAACATGCTTCCTAGCAGGGCAGCCTCTCATGCTGCTGCACTTGTAGTATCCCCTGAAAACGGAGGAATTACAATCAATGTCCTGAAAAAGAAAACTTATACAGTTCATAGTCAAGGATTGAACAAATATGCTACACATCAAACGGGAAATCTCAGTTGAGTGAAGAAAGACATCAGTGATGGTCCAACTTAACCATTTATGTGATTGCTTTATATTGAAACAGTAAAGCAGAAATCAGAGACCCAGAGTTGCCTAATGGAAGGAATTTATGTTGCCACTTTCAAACATGTTTTCAGTAACAGAAGATCATTGAAAAAATATCTTGTAGTTAATCTACAACAAAGCACCAGACAGTATTGCAGGTAGCCAGATACAAGAATTAGTGAACATTGCAAAAGAAAAATCCGCACTAGCAACCCCAGTTGAGGCACAACCAACACCAGGTATTAAAACCACACATGATTGCACTTTTACTAAGCATAGAATCATAAATGCAATTTCCAAACTTATCACAGCACAATTGAACCGAGATGGCACTTAAGAGTACAATATAAGAAAGCACGGCTTGAGCATACCTAGGGTGAGGTGACCCCTTAATCGGCTTCTGCCCGTACTTCCTCCATGAATAATCATCAGGAGGGATATCTGCAAGTTTGTTGCTGATAGCAGGCACCTTGATTGATCTCTTCACTCTATGTTTCCTGTAGAGCATGCATAGGATCATCAATGGCATATCAAAATGAAGCTTTAACATTTGGGCTAGCAGATAGCAATGGGTAATGTAGGTGTCGGAATTTAGACCTCTTCTTTGAGCAATGGCATCTACCACTGCTCCCACATTTCCTCTTATGCTGCTGTGAATTCTGATCAGAAGATTGTGCAGCCCCTATCAAATTGAAAGCACTTCCATCCAAGTTAGCCGCGCTCCCATCTATGCTCAGGGAAGAAATGAAAGACCTGGTAGATGACATCGTCGGCGTGCAGCTAGAGCTATCGAAATTCAGATTCATGACGCTGCTGCTCTTCCGGAACATCATTTCGGCTTTGTGCTTCATTTGCTGCTGCTGCTGCTGCTGCTGCAGCAGTGCCCTTTGTTGCTGCTGCTGAAGGATTTGGTAGTGCGTTGATGACATTTGCTGAACAAGTTGAAGAGGGCTCTTCCCATTTGAGCCCAATTCCAAAGAAGGGTTCCCCAGACACAGTGAACCGAATTCCTGAACTGAATTGGTTTTGCAATCTGTCTTGTCCAAGAGGATGCTTTGGGAAAATGGGACCTGAGGTTTCTTGTGCTTCCTCACCCTTGCATGACCCAATTCATTACTGAGAAGGGACACAACTCTCTTGAACCTCGCACAAGCTTCACCAGTTTCTACCATTAGATTCCTATACTGAACCTGATCCTGTGGCTGCGACAACATGCTTAGAACCCTATGACAGCTCTCAACAGCAGCTCTGTTAGCTTCTTCAACCCCCTCCATCGTCTCAGCCTCTATCAACAATCTGAAAAGGTAATCGACAACAACAAAAGAAAACTGAAAAGAAAAATACACCTTCAATCCATTGAGGGGCACAAACCTAGGTCAAGTAATACCAGAACACTAAAACAATCCCATTTATCTACAAGATATATAGCACATTTTGGCCACATGTGGCAGATTAAGGAGCCAGAAGAACAGGGTGGTTTCTGAATGGAGTTTCAGAATTTCAGTTCATGGGAAAGGGCTAATCTTTGAAAACAAACAAGACCCAGATATGAGAATCAACTGGGGACTGAGTCAGAGTGGCAGCCAAAATGGGTAGAGAGAGAGAGAGAGAAAGAGAGAGAGGCTCAGCAGAGAAAAAGCAACATAGCACAGACCTTGATTGGACTTGGTGTTGTCAAACCCTATATTCTCAAAAGCAGAGGAGAGGACTTGAGATTGAAAGGGGTGAAAGAGAGGACTTGGCTTAGCTTGAGAATTCCCAAAACCATAAGAATGCAAAAGCTTCAAACTTTAGACAGTATATATATATTTTCATAGTCTTCTAAGCAGCAAGGAAAAACAAAATTATTATTATTATTATTATTATTATTATAATATTTGAAGTTCTAGAGAAAAAAAAAAGTTAAAAGTATTGATCAAAGAGAGAGAGTGTGTGACGAAAAAACGGATTAAAATAAGCAAAGATGCAAAGACCAAAGAGGAGGAGCAATTGAGAAAACGAAACTGCAGTCTCTGTCACAGATTTGAAAGGGGTCCCACAGGAAGACCTTTGCTATTTCTTTTTTATTTTCCTCTTATTTTAGTAATATTTCTTCTTGTCCCAATTAATTTGAGCATTAATTAATCTTCTTCTCACACTTATTAGTTGCCAGTTAGTAACCCTCACTAGTATCAGTTTCAGCTTCAGTTCACACATTTCTACTGTCCCACATGACATCTCACAATCTCTTATGGCTTTTTGTTTTCTTTTGAGATTTCGGTTTCGAAGTTTTGGACTTACCTTGTCCCACTTGCTGCTCAGTGCTGTTACCCTCCCACCCTTTCTCTCATAAATATCTCTTCTATGAATCAAGACACCAAAGACCTAACTAAATGCAGTAGGATGATTTAATTTTCATATTTTACTATGTAAATTCTGTAATTTCAATTTTTTTAGATAGTAAATTTGAATAAACTATATTTTTCATAGAATCACTTAATCAATTTTGAATTAGTGTTTGAATTAATTAATCTATGATAAAAATATAGTAGTAATTAATTAATTTTACAATGTTAATAATCATAAAATTTTAATTTTAATTTTAATGTAAACTTATTTCTGATATTATTTAATTATATATTATTTATAGACAATGTAAAAAAAATTACACTGTCAATCAATTAATTATTGTCACAGTAATATAAATGATTGAGTTTTTCTTCATCTCATTAAAAAGTCATGTATATTAAAATATCTTATTAAATGATAATGTAAAAAATTTATATTACCAATGAATAGAAATTAAATTTTATTCTTAAAGTATTTCATTTTTATAATACTTTTTTGAGTAGTTAATTAATTAATTCGAACAATCTAATTCAAAGTTTTAGCCAACGGCTAACCTCTCTAAAGAGTTGAGTTACACCCCCATATCAAATTTACTATATTAAAGCTTATTCTGTATTTGATGTTATCCCACCTGTAAAACAATGGGTGTAAGGAGCTGTGATCAGTTTTATATTATTTAGGCTTTGACAACCTAACCCTCTTTGTGTGAGATTGTATAAGCTTAGAGTATAAAATAGTGCTTAAACTCAACTCAACTTTTGATGCTGACGTTAAACGCACTCAATTCTAAGATTTATCCTAATTAATAATAGATTATTTATTTTGTGTATACATCTATTTATTTTATTTTTAAAAAATAATTAAAAATAAATTAACCTAATTATCAACAAGGATGTGGTACAGGGGTGTGTTCCCAAAACAAGACAACAACTCAAATATTAAATAAGATAAAGTTAAGACCGATATATTTTAAAATTTTAATGATTATTATTACTCTCTTAAATCTCTTTAATATATTTATGAAATACTCATATTTATTACTTTTACATATTGTGAGTTACTTTTATAATTTTTACTAAATATTATTATTATACCTTTATTTTTTTAGGTTGTTTGCCTGGTATCTAAAGCTTAGCCTTGACTAATCTGGGTCGACCCGAGTGAGTCTCCCAACGGGGATAACTGTGTACGCAAGGTCTTGAACTCAAGACCTTGCTTAAGCAATATCAGTCCGCTTACTATTTGGACCAATCCCCTGTATTTCACTTGAAAGCACCTACTATGAGAGAATTCTTGTTTGAGCATAAAATTAACTCATCATTTTTAAACATACATATAATAAATGTGAGTTTACTATCTTTACTATGTGTCTCATCAAGTATTCGTGGACTTTAACAAGTAAGATTCATATCTATTACGTGTGCAGTTAAAAATAATGTATTAAACTTGTGTTAGAGCTTATCAACTTAAAAAAATTCACAATATTCTGAATTAAGTCTAAATATGCATGGTGTCTTTTCTTAGTTGGACTAAAATATATACTAAGATATTAATTGGACTGAACTGGACTAGCTAGAATGCCCATTTAAGTAATTAACACCATTAATTACATAAACTCTTCTTTCTCTTTCTTGTAACTACTAACTTCACAAGTATATTATTTAATACTTCATTAATTTATTTGTCACTTTGGACAAATGCATGATTATTAAGAAATTTAAAATTAAGAGTAATTAATGGAGTAGTTTTATTAGATTACTCTTATTTAATTTTTAATAAAAAAGATAAATGCTTTTATAAGTAAATTATTATTGTTATTTTTTGAAAAAAATAATAATGAGATAGGAATAGATTCTTGCCCAAATTTTCAAATATTAGTAAATTCAATCTTCCACATGATTTTCATTAAAATTTGAATTTGACGGCTATTATAATTTTTAAATAAAAACATTCAAAAACATATATTGTTAGTTATTATTCTCGATAATATGGTTCGGACACTAGCAGTTGAATCAAAAAATAAAAAATAAAAATTGTATCAGTTATTATTATTAGAAAAATCTATTTGTTTTTATCATTAATAAAACAAAAATATACAAAGCACATGTTAGTTCAATTAAAGTTATATATTATTATTATAGTCGCTTATTAATTTTTGACTGAATTAATGTGTGGTTAAGTAAAGCCCTCACCCCAGGTAATTTGAACCCTCAATTTTGTACGTGAAATTCGAGTTTACGAGTGTTGCGGGCAATTTTAGATAAAATATCACCCAATTCATTTCAAAAGTGGCACGTTATTCAACGTCACATGAATGCCATGTCAACAACATTTGTACTAGGCTAATATTTTTTTGTTAATGTTGCAAAAGTGATTAAGAACAAATTGAAAATGATTTGTAACATAGGGATCAAATTTAAAAAAATAATAATGAACTAAATAAAAAAATAATAAATAAAGACATGTGACTAAAAATCCCATTTTTCCTTTTATTTTAAGGAAATAAAGTGAGTTCTTTAAACTTTAACTAGTAAGTATCATGTGCATTAAATAGTTAGTTTTTGCAATGAGGTAAATGTACGCAAAAAAATTATAAAATATAAATTAAAAAAATATTTCAGGAAAATTATTAAATTATGCATATTTAATTAAAATATAGTCTGCAAATCAAGACTATAAGATTAAAAAAAAGTCTAAAATCCCAAAAAAATAAGCTAAACAACAAAAATGAATTTAACTTAAAGAAGTGACACGTGATATTTTGAAAAATAAATTAAAATATTTAAATTAATTTGAAGAAATTTATATATTAAGTATAAAAGAAGAAATTATATATACTAAAGTTTACCGAATAGAGACATATTTATTTTGACATTTTTTTAACTCCAAAAAATCATGATATATTGTAGACATATTCCAGTGATCCAGATTCCAGCATTCTAGCATAGCAGCATGAGTCATTGTTAAGTGACTTATCTGCTGCAATTAATCACTGCTCTAATCATAAGAGATGATCTATTTGCATGATTTTGGGAATTAATATTTTCCACACCAGTACTACTATATACAGTCTTATTAACTGTAGGCTAAGATGTGTATAAAAAAAATGTAGGCTAAGAGATAAATACATGCCATTAATAAGCAATGGTCCATTTAATGGAATTACTACCCTCTTGATTCATTTCATGATGTTAGGTTCAAATCTTCATGTTATTTTGGTTTTTACCTTCTTGGTACGCACCTACCTGACAGCGACAGGCATCTCACTTCGTTATTGTCTTGACTATGGAGCATTTAGTTAGTTTGGCTTATTACCTAGTAATGTCTTTGCTAATTTCTTTTGGTGATGTAATGTCTTGCTAGTTGATAGGGTTTAATAATATATATCCCCTTGTTAAATAAAAATCTTGGGCCACTCCTCATTAAGGCTTCGCTTATTTTCTGAGGCAATTGCTACTTTTATCTACTATCATTTTGTCATTTATACAAGTACTTGGAGCTTCCTTTTTCTTTAATAGAATTTTAGACATTATAACTGTGTTTTGGTACTAATGACAGGATAGGAAACAAAGATACATAAATATAAATTTTTTATATATTATATGTCTTATTGAAGTTAGAATAGAAAGAATAAAAAAAATTTGCTTGAGGAACACAAAATGACTTGAAGAGACAAATTTGTTACATATCCTTATTTTGATACCAAATGCCGTGGGGTTGGATAATGGACAGTAAATGTGCAATGCCATTTTTTTTTTCTTTTTTTAATTTTTTACGTGAATGTGCAATGCCATCTTGTGATTCTTGACAATAAATAATAGCTATACTTTTAAAATATATACAATAAGCGATAGATCGAGCTTAACCTAAGGCCAGCAGAAATGAGAGTCAAATTAGCATCAAACAATCTATTGATTATCTTTGTCTGTATGGTCACATTTCTTATATTGACAATTCAACAGAATGAAGGTGTCATGGTCAGTTACATCAAGAAAATAGTACGTACGCAAATCCTACATTTTAATGATATTTACGTCTCATTTTATTTTATTTTTTTAAAAAATATTATATTATTTGAGTTTAATTATTATACATTATTATTTAATTGTGTGTAACTTTTCACTAATTTTTTTAGAACAACTTGTTAGCTTATTTTTTTTTTTATTTTTAAAAAATTACATTCAAGTCATTTTAATGATACTATGTCACATTCAAAAAAAAAAAAAAAAGAGAAGATTTTCCCTAGGCGACAAAGATAGTTGACCGATTGCCGTGTACTATAGAGATAATGACCCTGTCTTTAGTTTATTCAAACACAAGGAAATGAAGGACCAGTTCGTTTAAAGTAAATACATGTAGAAGCTGAATTTTGGTACCATCTGGAGGGCAACAAGATCACTAGTCCCCATATATCACATTCGTATCACATAGTGTACCAGTGGTGTTCCACAATGCGACCATGCGTGTGACTTGACCTTCTAGAAATGTATGTGAGATTCAATATTATTTTGAGTTTATATCCTTTTAAAATATTTTTTTACAATAATTTCCTTAATATTTGCTTAAAAATATATGAATAAAAAATAAATATATTGAAACTAAAATTATATGTGTAACCAATAAATGTGTGGTAAACCGAATTAGATTTTTAACAACAAAAAATTCCTTTTACTGGTCACCATGTGTTCAACAAGGCAAAACAAATTCCTTTCTATTTTTTCACCTTCGGGTAGTGCAGCATTCTGAGCTATCCGTCCGTTGTTCAACTTCTTCCTAGGTTGCACGGCATATTCTTGGCTTTTCCTATTTGTTTTATGAGGTCTAATGTGGGATATTGTTAATTTTTATTATTTAATCACCCCTATTTAGTTGACATTTGACTTCTATTTATTCACATCGCATCAACCTCAAAGAACTGAATGTTCTTCTAAAGAGCGATCTCTCTAAGAATATATATTGTTCCATTTCAAGTCTTCAAGCCTCAACCCATGACAACGAGAGACTTTTGATATAAATAAGCGTTTCTCACTTTCCTTCAACTGTTATAAATTTATAATTAGCATCATTTTCCTCCTAACTCATATATCACGATCAAATTAGAATTTTCCCACAAACAAAGCCTCATATATCACACAATTGAGCGGGCACCATGTGCTCCTTGGAACAGAGAAGCAAACAATGCTTGATACTAGTACTGGCTGGAGTTCCGTTGGAGACCAGAGGACCCCACTTAAATTTGATCATATCATGGCACATTAGCCACTGAAATTAAAAACATTCTGTCCTTCTGTTTTCCTAGCTTGCTTTCCTTTAGTTTGATTGAAGAATATTTTCCCAAATTGCCTTTGTTTCCTTACCATCTTTCGTTGGGAGAGGAAAATAAAAAAAGGGAGCAACAAGTTTACAAGCTTTTGTTCATCGGCACATGAACTTAACGCTTTAACTTTATGAATGGGCCAATAAAGCAGACAAAAGCAAAAGAGGCCATGCACCTGGGGATCTGGGCCATGATTGGATACTGAATTTGTGGTAACAGATCAAATGGAGTACTGCCCTTGCACAATTCCAGGATATTCACTACTAGTGATGATGAGTACTGAAGAAGACCCTTAACCTTAAATTCCTCCATTAAAGTACTGTTTCATGATTTGATTCACTTAATTAATTATACTTGAATGCTGATATGCCACAAAGGAATTTTACATAAAAACTAACGTTCATGTGATCGATGTTGGAAAGTGTCATTGTTGGTTAGCCATGCTTCCCCCGGACAGCAACAAAAGATTGGGACTTTACAACCAAGTAAATTTCATTTCATTACATATATATATATATATATATACACACACACACATTCCCAACACAATTGTGTCAACTACTAATAATTTATGTGTGTAAGGTTGCAACTTGTTTCTCCTTTTTTGTTGGGTCAGCACAATTATGCCTTAAAACAGGGCAGTTAAAATGGGTCAAATCCATTGAGACGGTCCAACTACTTGCAAAAATGAGTTGAACTCTAAGCCCATTTAAATTAGATCATTTTCGGTTGACTCATTTCTCACATCGCCTTTTTTTTTTTACTTTAAAAAGTTGGAAGAAAAAGATCATTTTGTTAGAAATAACGATCTACATCACGTCAGATAATTAAGGATTATAGGATTACAAAATACATGTATCTAAGGTTGATGACAGCGAAACCTTTGCAGCAATTGAGCGCGAACAAGACGATGGTTCTGTGGCCTTCCTCAACCAAATCCCTTAGTTCCTGAGGTTTCTCTTCTGATGGGGAGAAGTGAAACATTTTCTGATTTGGTGTATTGGGGACCATAATCGTTCCTGTGTATTTAAGCTCACCAAGGTTCCCAGTATCCCCTGATGGGCCAATACTGGCGTCTACCAATTTGGGCCCATATTCGTTTTTCTTTAAGTCTAACAGGTTTTCAACCAAATAATTACATCACCAAATTAAGCCATAGATGATAAACAGCTAATATAATCGTTAACGAATATGAGCCCACAAATATTGAAAATATAAATTTCCAACAATCTCCCACTTGGGCTACATATCGTCCTTTAAACAATTATATCACAAGTTCCTAAGGCGCGCATCCGAATGCTATTTGTCTTTAGACTTTCTTTAACAATCTGGTCCATCTCAAGTATCGATAATGGAATTAAAGCTTTTGTCACCAGAAATTGTGAATAAACCAGAATGATCACCATATCAGCACACTCTTAATGACATAGATCAAATGTGGATGAGTAACATGGAAACTACATGCAATGTGATCTCAATCATGTCCATTTCCAACTGTCATTCTTTAATCTTTAGTGAGATCAATCCAAAGTCCTTAAATGCAATAGAATCGTTGCATATACCAAACATAAGTGAGTTCAGAATTGAATTATAAACCATCAACTTTATTATGCATAAGTCAAATAAATAATATCCAATAGAACAAAAAGACTCCCACTAAACTAAGGCATCCTCACGAATAACACCCATGTGAGCAGTATGCTCATGAAAAACCTTAGGTGTGAAACCCTTAGTTAATGGATCAGCCAGCATAAAATTAGTCCCTATATGTTCTATAAAAATCTGTCTATTCTAAACTCTTTCTTTAACAACTAGGAACTTGATGTCGATAAACTTCGACTTCGTTGCACTCCTGTTGTTGTTGGAATAAAGGACTGTCGAGTTATTGTCACAATAAATCCTTAGTGGTCGATCAATGCTATCAACCACACGCAAACTAGTGATAAAATTTCGGCGCCATACCCTGTGGTTAGATGCCTTATAGCAAGTTATAAACTCTGCTGCCATAGTTGAAGAAGCTATAAGTGTCTGTTTAGCAGACTTCCATGAGATAGATTCTCCTGCCATCGCAAAATTGGAGTAGGAGTACCCGATGATCTCTAAACTGTCCGATCTCTGATAAGTGAGCATGTAATCTTTTGTTCTCTTCAAATAATGCATCACGCGTTTGGCCGCTTTCCAGTGCTGTGTACCAGGATTGCTCAAAAATCTTCCCAAAACTCCCACTATAAATGCTATGTCAGGATGAGTACGAATTGAGCGTACATTAGACTCCCTACTGTAACAACCCAAGTTTTTCCTTCGCTAAAATTCCGCTTAATAAATAATTACGAATATGTTAATACAGAAAAGATGAGATAAAAACGGAATAAAATTCACAGAATTTAATTAATCTCTATCGTATTAGTTAAAAATAATAATTTTGCGATCTCGTGACGTTTGGAGACGTTTGGGTTAGTATTAGGCTATTTTGAGAACTTAAGGGTGACTCAAAGGAGTCTGTAAAATACACTAATATGAAAATAATGTGAGAATATTTCAAGAAAAATATAAATATGAATAAGGAAGATTTATAGGTCACCACGGTATGTCCGAAATATTTTTAGGACGTTCGGACATAAACAGTTAATGAACGAAGACGAACAAAACCACACAGGGAAACATAAGAAGACTCTAGGGCCAAGGGATTAAAAACCCTCGGGCAGCCCTCTTTCTCACGAAGCCACACACACACACAAGAGACCAAATCCATTTCCTTTCTTCTTCCAAGGAAATTCCAAAACCCTAAAGCCATCCAAAGCCCTAAGCTCCATCATCATCTCTTGTTCTATCATCCTAATTCACTCTCAAATTAATCTAGAAAGCAACCTAGTATCAAGGTTAGAAAATTCTCTTCAAGAAGAAGCCAAGCTCACAAGTCTAACACCCTAATCTTCCATAACCTATGTTTGGCCTAATTATGTTCATGTTTTCATTTTAGGTCAAGAAAGCCAAGCAAGCAAGCAAGGCTTGAGTTCACATTTCTTTAATTATCAAGAAGCTAGCCAAAGTGGGTAACTCTAGTTTCCTAATCCTTTTTATGGTTGGATGAGTTTATGTGTATGTATGTGATTATGTTTGAATGCATATGTATGTTGGTTTCATGATGTTAGAGATTATGATAGGCTTAGAAAATGATTCTAAGGAGTTTTATGATTTGGAGTAGGTAGAATTATTATGTGGTATAGATGTGTGAAAAGTCTAGGCAAGTGCTTGGGAAGAAAAGGGAGAAAACCAAAATTCTGCAGGTACAGGGCATCAGGCGCGCCAGGCGACGCGCTAAGCGCCGCGCTGAGCGGTCCGCTGAGCGGCGCGCTGGGCGGCGGGCTGAGCGGCTGTACAGGGGGCTGTTACGCTAAAGGCCGAGGGCCCCCAGCCGTTGAGTGGAAAACGTAGTTCCGCTGTAATAATTTGAGACCAGGAAATTTTATGGAAAATCTTGGAAGTACATATTCTAATAATTGATTGCTAACTTAAGATTTATATTTGAATTAGGTGAGTATAAGAGGAAAATGTTGTGAACGTATGAATTACATGTAGTATGTGACGTATTTCATGCATTCAGGATAAAGCAAGGTTAGAAAATGAGAATTCATGATGAGATAAAGAAAGAAAATGAAATGAATTGAAATATGGAGAAACAAGTATGCCATGTTGCAGGTACATGAATGTCAGAGATGCTGAAAAAGGGCTAAAGGCCCAATACTGA